>CM067344.1:87218-117218 GCA_034190875.2 Urechis unicinctus | reverse complement strand
AACATATGCCTGCCTTCATACAATAGATTATTGCCTGCATGTGATATGTTATTGCATTTGTGCATTATTGAACTCGGTGCTGCTGCAAACATCATGTAGCAAGCTGCACGCGTTTGAGAAAAAACTGAACGATTTTCATTGTGCAAAATGTTACGTTTATTAACATACAATACATTACAATAGCAGCTCAAGCTAATCAAGAATTTCTTTCAGTGTTAAGAGTGCAGTATTAGTTCTTAACAAAGCAAGCACCTACCGCATGGCGTTAGCGCAATTATGGTGAAACTATCTGATAGAAACGTGTACAGTAGCTTTTTACTAATTGCTAGTGAACCAATTGAGAATAACCAGAGCATCTGATCTCAACGGCTTGGCCGGTCCTAAATATGCGACTGAAAATTCCCATATGTGTTTCTAGTGGATGCTAAGTGCACGATACTGTTGGTTCATGCTAGATGGGAAGTAGATTGTAAAAACAATGCCCGAGTAATTTATAATCATTTGAGATTTAAAATTGAAGTTTGTAGAAACCCGCGATACATTCACCCAAATAATGTCCAAATTGGAAAGAACGAGTTGTGAAATGCAGAACATGATGTTTTTATTAGCATAATTAAATCACTGCATTGGGAGCAATTAAGTCGCTTAACACAAAATGTTGATACCAACATATCAAATTAATTGACTGCCTTACCGTATGTTATGCATAGCTATTTCGACGGATTATTAATTGGCATGTTGTTCACTGGTTTTCACCATATTAGTCAGAAATAATATCATCATTATCATGGAGCTCACCTATGTAATATTTGTCTCATATGACACATTCGTGAATGTGTTATGTGTGTTTAATAGGTTATAAGACACCCACTCGTTGACGTCAATATTGTAAACGGTGTATCTCATTGAATTCGCAACACTCGATGCATTTCCAACACTGGAATGGCATTTATTTCGGTATCGAGTTTAAGAAGTAGCCACTTTGCTGCCAGGACACTTCCCAAAAAAGTCTTCCCAAAAGAGATACATTCTTTTCAAACTCGATTACAAAGCAACCAGTAATTTATTTTATAATGCATCATTGCTGATATGGCACAACTGATCCCTGTAGAGTATTACATAATTCAGCCTCCTGATCTTATATCCTAGAGATTATTTAAAGTATGAATATAGGCTCAACCGAGCTTTTGTGGTCAATGTCGGCATTAATTTAGACATTATTGGCATGTGTAGCAACAACATATTTTGATGATGCATTATGAATACTGACCAGAGCTTATACAGCATGTCGATTACAGCACCATCACAGGTTAAGTTTACAAGATCCGTGGCAGTTTTGTTTGTATTTATTTGGTCTAGCGCACGACTGCAGATTGGTAATTCTGGTCCAGGCCTCTGACTGTATATGCCAGCTGCAGAACCCGTACCAGCCCTCTAGCTGTCTACGTACAGTAAGTAAATATCTCCATGTAGAGCCACGAGCGAAACTTTACACAGTCAGTGACAGGGTCGTTAGTGTTTTTGCCCCTCGCCATTGGAATAAAATGCTCTCACTGTTAAAACCATGCGAATCCCTGCTTGAGCTCAACCCAGCGCTAAAAACGCACCTTTTCTATATAGCTTTCTAGACCTAGAACTGTGTAAATCGCTAGTGAGCATGCTACTGGGAAAGGGCATCGTACAAATGTCACAAATGCCAAGCCAGTTCGAAAATCTACATTGATCGTTTTCTATTGCGTGCTACATGAAAGCTCGGGTTGGCTCGGCTGTTGGCTCATTTAATTCCACATACCCACATACCCACGGTGTGTAATTGTGCAGTAATAGGGAAAATGGTGAAGGGAATTCAAATGTGTCTACATATGGGCGTTGTCCTTGAAACATATTATGTTAACGCACTATATCGAGTCGCAAGAGGATGAATATTGCGTCGCAGCATTTGTTCGTCGTTCAAGCGGGTTGCACATGGAAGTGTCGGCTACGCTGCAAGGCTAAAATGGTTATTTTAGTAACAGCTTATGACGTGAGGCGTATCACGTAAGAGTTTCACCGTGTCATCTTTTGACAGTGATAACTGACTGTTTTTGGATTTTTGTATCAGTGAGGTTTGACAGGCAGCTAGAGCTGAAACATATATTAATTGTTCACATGTATAAATGAATCGTAGATTGTGCATCTAAAGAGAGGAGTATCTCATATGCATCTGATTGTATCACAAGTGACTCAATTGCCTTAAGGATATCGCAATATTTCACAATAATAGGTCACAATACTCCCTTGCATTGTATCGCATCCCCGGAGGTACAATCTGGCAGGTACGGTTATCATCAATAGTGAGACCACCATAGCAATGTCGCTATCGTATAAACGTCAAAGCTTGGGAATCGTATCAGGGGCATAACGCCGTAATACACAGCGTAAGATATTACAAAGGATAACATAATATTTGAGGGTGAAATTAGACCTAGGGGCTTGGCAAGGATTGTGCATATAATGAAACGAGCATCCCATGTACGTGCTTTTAGCACAAGTGACGTAAACGTCTTGTTAATATCACGCTGTGCTCAATGTTTGCTCACGCGGCTCCCCTACGTTACATTACCAGTAACATTTGGTAAACAGCACCAAGTGGGCTTCACACTGTCAGCGTTGAGCTGGAATGTTTGCTCGATTTCAGTCTTTGATCATTTTGCATATATAGACTTTGTCTCGGCCGAAAGCTTAGCCACATTCATTATTACTGCCGTTACAAACAAGATCACACGTGGCATATATCACAAAAGCAAACAACTAGCAAACTGGGCCCGTATTATAATAAGGAAATACACATTGGTCCACTGCATTACTTAATTAAGTAGAACGGATTATTGTTATGGAAGGGAAACATACATATACACACCCAGTGTACTTTTTGCCAAATATCACCGGTTCTGCTGAAATCGCTATCATTTTATACTTGTTCATTATGGTGACTACACTCTTTATCATTGTTTGTATGATCCTTAAAATCGTTATGTTGATTAACTGGCGTCTGATTGTTGGGAGTAATCGACATGGTTTGATTCATTCATACTTAACGTAATCACAATTGATAAAGATATTCAGTGCCCTAGCGTGTAATGCCAATATTTCATCATTTTATGCTGCGCTGGCGTTAATAGTGATGACCAGATTTAGTCGTGTTGTGTCACACACATGACCACTCGGTATTTAAGGGCTAACGATTAAATTGCTCAAGTTTCTTTTCGAAGACGAATGGTAAAAGTTCTCAATTCATGGCCCCCTCCTCTCGGACTCTCATCCAAAAGCCACACAATACTGCTAGATTTGTCATATCTAAGGAGACAAACTCGGCAATGATCGCTTTAGAGCTGTCTAGGATAAGGATCGAGCCATTTATAAATTTATGTAAATATAATTTGATATAATTCTACTTAATGCTTTATCTCATCTTCACTTCCTCGCATGGCGTTTATTAGACGTTATTGATTATGTTTACCTAAACATGTCGTCATTATCACGTGGAGTTGTCGGTACGCCATGGCCGATTGAGCACAATCAGTAGTTTACAGCTAGTGCTGTTTTCCAGATCGCGAAAGCGCGACGTTTGATGTAAACAGTCCAAAACAAACGAAGCGGTTTGGCGTTATGGAAGATTGTTTGTATCAATGAGTTGCCGAGCCGTACTCAGTGTTCCGACCACGTTGTACTATATGAACTATGTCGCGATACGAGCGGATATGCAGGTGTGACAGGCCTTTTACACTCCGTCATTGAACTACAAGTGAACGAGCTGTAACTGTTGCTTAAGCTTCTGCACTAGTCTCGGTTCATTAACATAGACGCCCAAATATGGCTCTCACCTCACACATCCCACATAATCTGTTCGATTTTTGGTGATTTAATTATGATTCAGTTCATGAAAGCTTGTTGGAATACAAGTCTATGCTCGGATGAATTATTAGTTGCGAACGCATATCGCGGCGTAGTAGGGATAGCTGTGCATGTGTTTATACTGGGAATGTATACTTTGCAAGAGTCTCAAAACCTATTCATTCAAGTGAGCTTTGTTTTTAAACCTAATGTTATGATATGTAAACTGTGATCCACCCTGATTGATATTATGTTTTTGTTTTTTGTTTGTTATTTGTTTTATTTGCCAATAGTCTGTTTATTATTATTAATAACGTCAAATTTAACAGCTTTATGTATCAGCGCGTTAGAGCTGTCTAGGATAAGGATAGAGCCCTTTATAAATTTATGTATATATGATATAATATAATTCAACTTAATGCTTTGTCACATCTTCATGTCCTCGCATGGCGTTTATTATCCGTAAATTAGACTAGGAAGTATATTTGGCTGGTGGACAAATTAAATCGCAATAATCAATAATTATCTTCAACATCATCTTCAACATATACCCTTCATGCACCGTAAATGGCTGTAAATACAATAGCGAGTAGTTTATGTTTTAATACAGCTCCAGTATTGTCGTTGTAAAAGAATTGATCATCCACAATCAATAAATTCTTCGTCAACATTACTGTTCCCACATTCTAAATATAGAAATATGCCCATTCCATTACACTTCTTTCGCATCAAATATCGTTATTCGTCCACAGATACCCAGACACAAGGCAAATCTACCCTTAGTACAGGACCTCTCGCAACGTGATCGTGACATTTGACATATCATGCTTACAGAGGTCTAGTGCAATATGCAACTCGGCAGCTAAAGGTTAAAAACGTACCGAACAAAGCAGAGACGAACACGAGAACCGGCGAGTCGTCCAATATACCATTATTGTCAAAAGTCATGCTCCCGTTGCATCCAATAATGTTTACGATGTGAGAGTAGGCGCTAAATATAACGATGAACAGTCGGCCATGTAAATATCACTTACCCAAGCTAGATTACGATAAAGATGCCAGCATTTATCAATGTATTTACATAAGCATGTACGTATGCATGCATGTATATATGTATGTATGTATGTATGTATATATGTAAAATGTTTGCATGTACGAATGTATGCATGTAGGTTTCCATGCATAAATGCATGTGCGCATGCGTGTATGAAGATATGTATGATTACACGCGTGCATGCTCTATGTATCTATGATGCATATATGTATGATTACCGCATGTATGCATGTAGGTTTGCATGCATAAATGCTTGTGCGCATCCATGTGTGTGCATGCATGTATGAAGATATGTATGATTACACATGCATGTATGCATGCATGTATGTATGGATACATGTATGTATGCATCCATGTATAGAAGAATGTATGTATAGAAGTATCCAAATATGTATGTATGTATGTATGTATGTATGTATGTATATGTATGTATGTATGTATGTATGTATGTATGTATGTATGTATGTATGTATGTATGTATGTATGTATGTATGTATGTATGTATGTATGTATGTATGTATGTATGTATGTATGTATGTATGTATGTATGTATGTATGTATGTATGTATGTGCATGTATGTATGTGTATGTGTATGTATGTATGTATGTATGTATATGTATGTATGTATGTATGTATGTATGTATGTATGTATGTATGTATGTATGTATGTATGTCTATGTGTATGTATGTATGTATGTATGTATGTATGTATGTATGTATGTATGTATGTATGTATGTATGTATGTATTATTTTTTACCGAGGAAAGTCATGGATAGTCGGAAAGCTCTGTGACCAATTAAACAGGCTGAGCTGGCAAAAAAGCAATAATAGCGTTTATCGTTGTATATAGCATCGTTGGTGCTAACCTAAATCTTCATAGTTATCTGTCTGAGCTGGACCAATCGGCTGATATTATATCTTCTCAATATCAAGCCATATAAATGTGAGATAATTCATGTTATTGAACATTAATCTCCATAACATCCTATTTTCCATAGTTGCACCACGTTTATATGCCATTATTGCCTGAGAGCGTTTGACAACATCTTAAAATATAATATTCGTCTGTGCAATCATTAGTTTCAAGCGAAATATGCTAGTTGCAGTACATATGTTGTTGTTTTGCGGGGAAAGAAAAAGCCACCTGTGAGCCCATTGTTTATCGTTCCAAAGTTCTGTGCGCGAGTATAATTGAACAATGGTTTCATGTATAAGAGAGAGGGGTGTGTCCGTCGCACTGCACTTCGTGGTAACACATTACAAGTAAGCAGACAATATACTGTTTACCTCGGTGCCATAACATTGGGAAAGTGCAACATAGGTATAATACATGCAAAAAGTTAAAGTGATTCTGTGAAACCATTCCAATATCCAATGACGAACCCAATGTAGCATTTATAATACATACCGATCTTGATTCGTATATATATATCGGTCGAGTGACGTTGAAAATTTATCACGTGGACTGCAACCATTTATATATCTAAAATAGTGGCGATAGGATATTTTTGGCGACAAAATACTATTTGCAGCCCTCGCGTCTAGTAAGGTGAATGAGCGTTATTGACACTTCACTATTGATACCAAAGATACAAGATATCTATCAAATAATACCTTTTCAGGATGTCACATGTTGTAGCTATTAAGTAAAAATTATAAGCAGTACCGCAAGTGCCCTGCAGCCATTTGGTCAATGCAGATTTCGCGTAGCAAGTTAGAATAAAACCCCGTATATAGCATCATGTGATATGGTGGTATGCGTATTAGAGTTTATTTCAGGATCCCGATATAGAAAATCTGAGAATAGAGAGGCAATATCATCATTTAAGTCCCCAAAGAAATGTTGTCATCTTTGGAAGACGTTGTGACATTGCAGAACATGCATCTATTGCATGGTTGTTCTTGCAACATAATTCGTTAAGGTGCTGTATACATCCAATTGTGTAGTTGATGAGCAGCTTTGCTGTTTGTGTGAGAGTATGCCGTATTGCGACCGAAAAATGTGGCATTTTTGTACGAATATGGATATAATGGCATTATAACATTATGTGCCAAGTCAAGTAATAATTGTTTTATGAGGAATGGTGCTTATGATTACTGGTGTTCCATCAAATAAGAATCTGACGTGTTGAACGAATAATATAGAGATGTGAAGCCAATATATATTGAAGGGAGATTGTCGCCGAGTATAACCTTATTATAACATATATATTACCTCGATGATTATACGATGTTTCCGTCCGTGGTACTTTGAGGCGAGTAAATTAGTCGTCTATCTTTCGAATAGAGTGATATTACTAGTTATCGAACCAGCGATGGCCAAATGAAAGACACCGCCATAATGTAAACGACATTCAGCAATCAGTAATATAATTAGAAAATATTTCCGAACCAACCATTTTGCAATCATTTTATTTAAAATAAATTGTTTTTATGGCATTAATGTGATGAGACCAGTTTTCAGTTCTTACACACTGTGTCTTTGAACACATTCATATATATCTATATATAGGCCAATATTAACCCGATCTGATTCAATACCATTGTTCACCCCTCTATGTCTTCCATTACGGAGTCATTCATTTATCCATGCTATTACACTACCGCCGATGCAATCGGCCATAACTAAGCTAGCAGACCGTTGATAGGGAATTTAATCAAAAGCTCTTTGAAAGGCCTCTTATTTAATGAATCATTTTAAGGAAGCGTTCAATGAGTTTATCGCTTTTTTAAGCTGACTGGCCGATAGTTTTCTGGCAGCTGACGATTGCTTTGTTTGACAATACGTGTAACATGAGTACGTATCCGGTCACATGGAACAGTTCCTTCATTTAGGGGTTGGTTGAATTTGATAAAACGTTTTAGCGATACTTCTGTTGTGCGTTCCGAGGGCAGAGCGTACTTAGACAAATTGCCGCCTTGTTTTGGTCTATCGACGTTTGCAGTTTTATGACTTGGTCCTGACTGATAGTTATTCTCTCAAATTACTTCTTTTCATCACCGTTAATCTAATTGGTTCCGAGAATCCTGCTACCTGGTCATCAATTTCAGATGTAATCACCAAGTAAATCTTAGTTTGTTTGTCTTCCGAAATTACATTTTTGAAACCAATAGAGAAATTTATGGTTTCACCAGTTTTCCGTTTTGATCTTACATACCGTAATATGCTCCGGGATTGGTTCTTACATGATTTTCTATTCTATCCTCAAATGATCTTTAGCTGTTTGTAAAATAATATGATATCTTGATGTTATTCCGTTCCCCTGCAACGGCTTATTTTGTTTTGCTGGCCTTTTTTAATATATATATACCGGGCAAACTCCCCAGAAGCCTAATTTATTTAAATGCACGCCTGCTGCAATCCGCTGCTGAATTTGTTGTAGTGTTTATCATCGAGTATGTGTTAAACACCTGTTTATCGCGTTAAAACCATTTAGTGCGCAATCAATCAATGTCAGTTGTAAATCGCAGTTCACCCGACATGCAATTTCAAAGCAATTCGATGCTACAAATCAATATGGAATTTCCTCAAGGCAAATGTATATTATTTGGTATCCTTCGCACGTTTTTGTCACTAAGATATTTGCTGTGGTTTGTGTTGCGCTTCAGATGCGTCTAGCGAATTTAGAATCCCAGATTTTGTACCTTCGGAATTAGTTACAAAACTGTCGTTGTCGCTGTCGGCTTGAGTTGTAGACGCGGTCGGAGTAGCCCCAACCACATTTGTACACTTGTGTACATACAACATGTAGAATTATGTCGATATCAATGCGCACGCTTACAAAATCCATAACAGTTTTGTTGGCACAGGTTATATCACTATGTCATTCAACATACTTCAACAAACGGCCGTGATTACAAATTGCTCCTCCTGATCAACATGACCCGAGAGAACCAGATGTCAGTCGGTGGCTCTTTTGATGTTTTTGCCACACGCCGTTGGAATAAGATGACCTCAGTGTTAAGACACTGCCAATCCCTTCCTACGTTTAAGACAAAAACGCACCTCTTCCTGGTAGCTTTCCAGACGTATAACAACTGTGTGAATCGCTAATGATTGATTAGAACAGGTGTCATACAAATGCGACTTTCTTCTTATCCTTAAATAAATACAAAATTGATCTACGGTATAGCATTAATCCAGTTGATCGGAACAGTGTTATGGATAGGCAACGTACACAAACAAAGCGGATGTTATCAATGCTGACGGCGGATATTGAACTACTGACCACCCGTGTTGCACTCTCCTGTATAAGCCTGTGGACTATACGGCAATTACTAGGTAAATATGCCAGAAATAACGCTATCAATGATACAGCTGGTGCTACAAATTTATTGTGTTGATTGAGGAATTCATTTAGGTGTGAATAACTAAGTGACGAAACATTCCAAAGCACGAACACCGTTTGGTCTATCGTTGCTTCGTTGAACGCTTAGGAGATAAGAGACTTAATCGTAGTATATGTCAAGTATAGACCTACGTTATCGGGTTTATTACAGCCTTTTGTCACTTAAAACGGATAGGTCTTGCGTTGCTGTCATTACTGATATGCTGTTCCTCTAGATAACAACTTTATACAGGCAACTTTTGCGGTTCGATGTTTGCACGCACACAACTTGCATTAGGACATGTCTGTCCAAATTAATGTTACCGTTTTTAACAAGTTTAATCAGACCATCCAACGACGAACTTTGTAGAACGTCTTTGAATCCTTTCCATTGTGTCTTATTGAATGAATACCACACTGAATAACAACTTTATGCATCGAAGGCACCTTTCATGGTTCGATGTTCGCGCACAACTTGCATTAGGACAAATAAATGTAATAGTCTTTAACAAGCTTTATCAGACCTTCCAACGACGAACTTTGTGGAACGCCTTTGAATCCTTTCCAATATGTCACATTGAATGAATACCCCATGATGAATTAATTCACAGGCTGCACTGATCTAATCCGATGATTGAAGTGATCCTTGCTTCTGTCATCTCAGTCGATCAAACTTTATCTGACGACCCTCCCAAGAGAGGTTACACGAGTGGCAATAACATGTTAGTGTATCATTTGCTTAGATCACTTTGCCACCAATGTGTACGTTGTCATAGCACGTACAGAAGAATCATCTATTGTTACTTTTCAAATGTTCACAACATAAAATGTGACACAATTCCAAGCAGCACTAGTTTTTTGTAGCCATGAAGTTATTCCAAGCAATTAGGATCTACCCTTTGCATCATTTGCCAACTATCGTTTTCCGTAGGAAAATACAACAAATGCCGTCGTAACTCCGACGTCTAAGTATAGTTCAACTTTTGCACATTTCTAACGGCCAATAATAACTGAGGTCAGTGTTACAATAAAGGAGTTAGGTATCAATTAGCAGTTGCAGGTTTGAAGAATTTTCGAAGAGCCACGTGTTTATCCCTATCGATACATTATGGCCGCACATGTGTGTAACCCATTGAACTAGTTCCATTCATTGTAAAATTGTTTCTGGCGCTTAAATACATATTATGGCCCTTATGCGCAATATTAGATCATCACATACATATTAAATGCACGATTACATTTCATTTGAACACGTGCATTGAACAAGATGCAGGTCCGTTACCATTCAAATGTGTGTTATTAACCTAATAACCGTGCCAGAATGTGTGTGTCACGGACGTTCTACATATATTCCAATAATATTAGCGCATTACTTTTAAAGGTACACATGAAAATTGGATATATTCTGTAAGTGACGGAGGAGGCTCTTGTATTGGATACAATATTCGGATATATGCGACCTTCCTTTGTCAAAAGCAGAATGTAGGCGGAATAACTGATTTTATTTGATCGGTTAATTGGTTAATATATGGCGCACCTCTGAAATATGTATAAAATGCGATGTCAACTTGTCAACAATAAATGGATCGTGTTTGGTTGCTCATGACAAGCGTATATGGAGGTCATTGCTTCTTTTTTTCTGCCTCTTCAACAAACGACATCTAAGCCGACCATTGTGCGATGCGTTCTTTTACATCAGAATTTGGCTTATGTTTAAACCTACTTTATCAACCGCAGAGTGCGGATGAATAATTTATCCACTGCATTAAGCTGAAAGCTCCATATGAGGATTTAGTTTGAAAAGGAGTTCTGTTGCCTGGTCACAAAGCTAACAAAACGGCAGTGGAGATGTTGCCTAATTTGGATATGTGCACTGGTAGGTTATGGCGTCGATAGCCGTGTTCAGCGAGATGTGATGATTACACATGTGCCCTGAAATGAAAAATATTGAGCCATTCTACTTGTATAGGCCGTACACGTGTTACAACCCTCTTGGAATGGGTATTGTTGCCTAAAATCAGAGTAAGTATTGCTACGGTAGGAAAACATTCGCGCTAGATCGTTCCATTTGTATACGCCCGTTAGGCTGAGATTTGCAGCCTTACTCGGCTGTAATTGTCCTTTGTTCCAGGCAAAACTGAAATTTGATAGGGTATTGGACCTAATTGAATTGCTATATAATTACCAAACTCTACCCCACCCTTTTCAACAACATCCCTGCCTGGTATGTGTCATCGATGTCAATTTAACCAAGCTTCCGGCACTTGCCCCTTTCAATTATATACTCATATTACCAAATATATAATAACGGTTAATTATTTTATTATTAGCGCAGTGCTTTCATAAACTCAAAGAAAAGCACAGTACGATCATGCCCACTGTGATAGATAGCCGTATATATATATATATATATATATATATATATATATATATATATATATATATATATATATATATATATATATATATATATATATATATATATATATATATATATATATATATATATATATATATATATATAATATAACTATTAATAAATATAATCACGACATTGTAACATACAACCAAGCAAAGCAAGTTACAGACAAGTAAGCGCGCTTACATTTTCATAACTTAGAGCTATTGCCGGATTATATCTTGTTTCGATCACGATATTGACATCAATCACGAAACTCTTAGAATCATATGTGCCTACCAAGTCACGGCTGCATACTATGCATCCATACAATATATAAATGCCTGCATATGATATGCTCTTGCCTATATGCATATGATGAATGATCAGCTGGGCTCATCAGCTTACATCATGTGGCTGATAAAGATGTATGCACGACTGATTATGTCCCTAGCAGCACACTGCAGCTTACTGTTACCAGGTAAAGTTAACAATTATATTGTGCTTCCTCGAAATACCAAGATAACCTCGAATTGAGCGACGCAAGTGTTAATATGAAAATATATGATGAGTCTGCACATATACCAAAACTTGTTATTCGATGCATTAGTTGCCGTTAAGTTGCTACTCTCGTGTTGTGTAGTTTCTTTACCAGGCAGGAACTGCAAACAGCTCATACAGTGCTTTACATCACCAAACAACAATGTGTGCAATTGTTTCTCATCGATAACTAGATACTCTTAGAATAGGTCATTCATTTAGTACATCTCATGCTTCTTATCTCAACGATCTGGTTGGTTCTAAATATACATCAGCGACTGTCAATCGATGAGTCATTCCCGTATGTGTTTTTATAGGATGCTAACAACATGGTACTGTCGGTTATAAAGAGAGGGGAAGTAGCTGGTTCAACATAATTACCCAGCAATTTATTATCAGCTACAAATGTTATTAGTTTCAAACAATATATTCGCCCGAATAATTTTCAAAGAATTGTTGTAAAACGCATAATATGACGGTGGCCACCATTTGCTTAATGAAATCACTGCGTTGGGATCAATTTAACTTCTTAGCCAGAATATATATATATATACTGAATTAATGACTGTCCTACGACATGTAATGTATTAGATCTCCGACGCATAAAACAAAATTGGCACGTTGTTCACACGATTTCTGCATATTAGCTCTTGTAAATCTCAAATGCATCGTGACACTTGAGGCATATCCAATACAAGAGTTGTGATCATACATCATCTGGTTTTACAAATGGTTAACATTCTGCCAGATTACCTTTTATATGTCATTTTTAGATGAATCTTTCCAATACAACCAGCAATATCGTTACATAATGCATGAAATGCTGATTGGCGACTTCAATCATGGCACATCTGATCCCTGTATAGTATGACATAGCTTGTATCGTTTAACATCATTCGGTTCAAAAAGTCAATCGAGAATACATATCAAATTCATACCCGTGAGGCCTCTATGCGTCGTCTTACACCACGAGAGCCGATCATTTGTTGAACATTTGCAGTATACGCATCCACTGTGAATGATTTGCTCTCTGGTTGAGTACATTTCTGCACTATAACCTGCTGGAAGCTACATCAATAACAATAAAGTGGTCGAAGCATGCTACTTGTCTGCGCAAAAGTAGCATATGTGTCACTCAAACATCCGGGTCTCTGTATGTCTTCTCCCGAACGATGTTTACAACTTCCCGCTTATTACAACCGAGTTGCAAACGTTATGACATAACGTTTGACTCAATAACATAAATTTACCGGTCAAATTCATTCTTAATTACGTTTCGTGAATAAATATCGCAAGGCATCAATGCATAACTAAATAGTCTATTGTCTCAAGCAGAATCCATGTCACATCCACGCCATAGTTTATGGCGCGTATTGATTGGTATTACAGACAACGAAGATACTGTGGTATTGAATCACGACCACGTCTTATTATTGTTATTATGTCAATGCTTCCCTCGTGATCATTATATAACCGCAATTGTTTGCTTGGCTCGTAAATCATAACACATTATGGGTTCACGGGTTTGCATAACTAAATCAACCATATATCTTTTTTGGGCTTGTTGAGCCACATAAATTGATCGAATTCACAAGTGAGAAACCGCACTGGTTGTAATAAGATGAACTTGGTCCATATCGCATTGCCCTTTCTTTCAAAGTGAGATTGCCCAATGCGGCTTCATACTATAGCTGATGATTCGTCCATTTCAAATGGATAATATCTAGGGAAATGTTCTGTACGACTTGCAAAATAGAAGCCCGAATATTTCTACCCCACAAAGCCGGTTGGTGGGCGGAAGTTAGCTATTTTGCACCATGATGTATTTGAATGTCCACAACGCTGCAATTCATTGCTGTACTAGCTCTTGCGTTTGTCGTCAATTATTGTTAAATCACCCGTTTACGATGGTAAAACCATCAGGTGCGCAATCAATCTCGGTCAATTGTGGATTGCTTTTCACTGAGCAGGCAATTCCAGAGCAATCTGAAGCTACAAATCCATATGTCAGGGGAAGTAGCTCAAGGTAAATGCATTGATAAAATATTATTTGTTATCCTCTGGACCTTTTTTTTTTTTTTTCCGCGTAGATATTCGTTGCGCTTCCGATACGTCAGGTGAATTTAGATTCCAGATATTTTACATTGATAATTATTTATAAACGTGTTACAAGTATGTATGTATACTTGAAATAGCTACACCTGTTGCTCGATATATGAGAGTATTCAAACATACAGCAATTTCGGAATGATTGAAATGAAACGCAAATTGAATGAGAACATACATAAATTAGTAAAAGGGGCAATATATTGTATCTGCTGTTTAATTAATACAGCTCAAGCAGATATGTGAACCACATTTCTTTTTTGAGTTATATCTATTCGGCATTTTATTCTAGCTGTCGTCTAATTATCTCTAAATATTTATAGACAGTTCACAAACAGCCGCTCGGCAAATATATTGTAAAAGATATTGATTGTCAAATAGTAACAGGGCCCATTATATGCATGTTCTATTGTATTCTCGCTTGATTCGTACAACTACCATGTTAAATTATGTTCCAGAAATGTGGGAACCACCCCAATCAATCGCACTTAGAACTTAAGCCGCCATAATCTTGTTGAGTTGACCTGAAAGTCGGACTAGTTTCTGGTTTGAGACGACATTTCATTGCGGTGAAAATTGACGTTGCCAACGAATAATGTGAGATATTACGTCCAATCAGCATTCAAATGGCGTTCATTCTAAATGCACAAAACGCACACAATCAATTAATATGCTAACGTTAACCCCCACAAATTAATGGCTTTCTGATGTTTTGCAATTTGCCCTTTAAAGGTATGGTTATCAAAGCGATTGATACTTATCACAGGCACACCCTATCCTAAGAATAAAATATACTATGCATCATATGTAATAATAGAAATTGTAGATATATTGCAATGAAATGCAAGTGTGTTCCACCGGCAAATCATAAATTATTACATTGTAGGAAAGGAATTCCGTCGAGTGCTTGTTTTTACGCTATGATAGTATCCTCGAGACTACTTCCTCTGCCCTTAACCAAGTATTCCCGCATATTGGATTTAATTATATTGCCTAAACATTATATAAACATCGCGGTCCCTGCATACAGACGCTGCAAGACACGTTGTGATGCGTGGTATGAATAATTTGCGCTAAGTCAGTAGATCTATGGAATGTGGTCGGTGCAAGGCTGTAATGAAAGTATGCTATATTATTTTCTCTCTCTGTATACAAGCGCTTATAACGATGGGGCCGCGTATATCCTGTCAGAGATGCTAGCTTCAATATATATAGGATATTAACACCAGCATCTATCACTCGTATATTGGGTTATTCACTTTCATGATGTGTCCTATTGTTATATATATATCCTATATATATATATATATATATATATATATATATATATATATATATATATATATATATATATATATCATATAAGCTATATAATAACGTGCCGTGCATTATGACTACTGCTCTATGTTTATGAGACATGTAAAGCCGTGTCATGGGCCACACTACGAACACGGCAATATGCGCGGCTATTGCTTTACTCCCACAACATCACCAGAGCCCCAACAGACCTTCCTATAGTCACTATACCCGGATGAATATATGCTACTTTGGTTCATCGTGGGTTAGTTGTTGAATAATTATGTCCATTCTATCACCGTACCAGTAAGTTTCCCTTACCCCATATACACAACGGTCGAGGATACATTTATCCAATCAAACGCTAATAAATATCCACATGCTGTACAAAAAACAGTCACCCATCCATCCCCGGGTGTATGATGGAGATGAACTAACAGGCTTCTTCCCGGTTGATGATAATGTACTCAGGTTATGACATAGAACCCACATACCTTATTATAATTGAGGAAATGAATTTATGTATGCATTCGATATAAGCCATTAATCATTTGCAATCAACACAGCCGTTATGATTCGGACCAAATATCACCGTCTATTGCAGTGTTGAATTGGCATCAACTTGACCATTGCAATGAAAAAGCAATATTTATAGCTTAGATTATTTTAACATGTGGTCTTCCTGCAGAAAAGGGCTTTGTCGAACACGATCTACACTATAATCAATATGCTTTCGTCGCCGGTGGCAGTTCATAGATATATCGTCTTTGTTCGATTCGTTACATAGGATAAGATGTACGGATACCTCAGCGTCTCGAATTGTCTGGGGTGCGGAGCAGCATCGCATAAATAGTTTCTTATCCACTGAACAACTAGTACATCCGTATGAGATCCCCATGGAGACATCTAATTTAAAGAGTAATATGTGGGCGAAAATCCAACATATCGAATATGATCTTTGTAGCTCGCATTTGACCTTTGTTCTAATGTGATGAAATCAAGCATGCATACATACATACATACATTCGTTCATACATATATACATACATGCATACATACATACATACACACATACATATATACATACATACATACATACATACACACACATACATACATACATACATACATACATACATACATACATACATACATACATACATACATACATACATACATACATACATACATACATACATACATACATACATACATACATACATACACATACATACATACATACATACATACATACATACATACACATACACATACATACACATACATACATACATACATACATACATACATACATACATACATACATACATACATACATACATACATACATACATACATACATACAGACATACATACATACATACATACATACATACATACATACATACATACACATACATACATACATACATACATACATACACATACATACATACATACATACATACATACATACATACATACATACATACATACATACATACATACATACATACATACATACATACATACATACATACATACATACATACATACATACACATACATACATACATACATACATACATACATACATACATACATACACACACATACATACATACATACATACACATACATACATACATACATACATACATACATACATACATACATACATACATACATACATACATACATACATACATACATACACATACATACATATATGTATATACATATACATAGAAAGCCTTTTTATAGCTCGTGTTTCCAGGAAATAATCCTGCGCAAAGGCGCTTAAGAGGACAGTTAATTGTTATATCACTGACTAATAGGGAATATCTTAAGGTTGGATTTAATAGCGCATTCAACCGACGCGGTGGGTAGCGTTCCACATATCGGTGCGACATTACATAACGCTATGGCACCCTATGAAAACACGTTTGGAGACTTGAAGCAGATACTTGCCCATAGAGCGAAGGTAAGTTGCTGTAGGTAGTTTGGCGCGGTTCTATTAACAGCCTTAAAGGTAAGTAGATGGATATTGTATTCAATGCGGATTTCCACAGGAAGTTAATGAAGGGTACGCATGATGTATTGAATGTTATCCTCGTGCTTTCCTTTTGCAACAAGGCTGGCGTAGTATTTTGTGCGTGTTGCAGTTTTGTGACAAAGCGAAATGGGCAGCAGCATGCAGCAGTAAATTGCAATAGTCAAGCCGCTATGATATAATGCATGGGCAAGAATATGAGTCGTGGATTGGTTCAGGTACTTTCTTATGATGCCTATATTTCTAATCTAATGAAAGAGAGATTGGGTTGATTTCACGATAAGTGGTTTTCCCATTAAACTGTCCATCAGAATACCGTGATTTGTGACTGTAGATGTAGATACAGTCGTCTAACTGGAACTGACTAAAAACGACGGCTGGCATTTGGACCGAGATGCGAAAAATAGAATCTCAGTTTTATCTTCATTCAGTTTCAGAAATTTTTACGCAATTCATGATCTTATCTGTCGGACGTATTATTGCGCAGAAGTGAATGTAATATAGGTGTGGGTATCATCAGCACATTAGTGGTATTGCAGACCATGTTTATTTAAAGAACTGCCAAGTGGTGACATGTAGGCAGTAAGTTATAATGACCCTAGGATCCATGTACACCACATAGTAGTTGGTGTGGTAGTTACTTGGCTTCAACTCGGACTCGTTGCAAGCAGTTTGAAAGGTATGACTTGAGCGATGCGAGGCATTTTCCATGTAGGCCGAAACTGTCGGACAGGCGCTGCAGCAGGATTTCATGATTGGCAATATCAAACGCTGCGCTGAGATCAATTAGCATGAGAGCAACAGCATAGGGCTGGTCAACAGCACAAGCAATGTCATTGTATACTCGGAGAAGTGCAGTATCATTACTGTATGCAGGGTTGTAGGCCGACTAATACTTGTTGTCAAGTCGATTGGTCCTGAAACCGATTTGCTACAACCTTCTCTGTTAATTGTGATAAGAAGTTCAAAGCGGCTGCATACTTCAGATGGACGCAAACAAATGTCATTCATTACAACTTTTTGTCTTTTCCCACTGAGCCATCCATTCATCAATGGCAAAGTTGCACCACTGATATCATGAGCTAAAAGATTGCTAGCTTATCGTGGGTGTTTAATTGTATCAAATTCACAAGATGCCTAGTGCCAAATATTGTAGTATCATCCTCTATGGATTCCCCGAGATCGGTTTGGCACGATCGTTTCGCAGAAAACCCTCAAGTTTAATTCAGTTAGTTAGGTTGTTTCCATAATGTTGATCACTGTGGGGGTTACGTTGACCTACCGGTTATACTGGTAGTTGGTGAAGGCCTAATTAGAATAACAACGTCACATTAGCACCTTTACAACCGTCCGGAACATTTCCCTAGTTAATGGACAGCATAAACGTATTAAACAGCGTAAATGATATTTCGGAATCACATTCCCCAAGAAGCGAGGGCAGCGTTTTTCTAGGCAAGGTGGCCTGCTCCGATATTAAGTATTCTAACCTTTGTACAGAGATCTGCTATCTCTTGTATGAATACTGGTGCAAAAAAAGTATTAAGCAAATCTGCACTTGTCTTCTTAAATCAGATTACTGACCCCATCAATAAGAGAACCAATGCGTTTGCAGTGTTCATATTCAATTATGTAGATATATCAATATGAGTTTTATACCTATCTGATTTCCATGCCAGTTCTTGCACGTTCACTGCAATGGAGTATATGGCCATCAGGTAAAACAGAAAATTGACGACATATGTTTACGCTGTCATGATGAAGTTTGTCAATTCCTCTGAAGCGTTGTGAGGTAAATAGCATCAACACGTGATGCTATCCGATTTACTCTTACAGAGCGCGATCTTGTGTCGATACTTTATGGTGCTTACATACTTAGTAGTATGATTCTTGCAAAGCGGCGTTAAGATATGCTTGTAATAAATGACAACATAGTGCCTATGCCACATTTTCTTTCATAGCTTATGACGCCGCAAAGTTTGTATCAACTGTTTTTCTTTTAATGTTATTCAAGTTTTAATCAGAGCCTCCAGTCTTTTCGATTTACGAGCATAACCTGTGGCGTTTGTCTATTCCACCTTAGATGTTCGAAGTCACGGACAGGGTGAAGGACCACAAGAGCCTCAGGGTGACCGACAATGTCAAGGGCTTTCATCTCGCGGACACAGGGCTTTTTAATCGTATTCAAGATTTGATTATGAGACTCCAATCTCATTTTTTCTCTATGTTACCTGGAGGGATTCAGTCAACTTTGTGAAGCTCTAATGGAGTCTTAAGCTGACAAGCATTGTCGAGAGTGCTTTCATCTAGCCGACAATGTCCATCGTTATGTTAAATATGCTGACTCAAAAACTGCCTAAGGCACCATTGGAAATCAATCAATCGTGTTATTGAGCCTGGTGAACTTTGTTAGATGAGATAAAATAATGCAGTCCTCAGTGAACGTTTGGCGGGTACACATATACAAGCGCTGTCCAAATTAATGCCACAATTTGCAGAAGATAGTTGCAATAGGACTGACTAAAATCGACGCTTTCATCTGTATTCTAGCAGGTAACTCTCCATGGCATATTCTTCAAGAGTTTGCCTTGAAAATTGTATTTCGCGATGGCACTGCGACTAGGCATGGATTGAAAGCTTATAAGCATCGACTTAAATAAGAACTTTACCTGCGACAGTTTGAATTACTGTTGCTGTGTTAAGCTGTATAACGGATGGCACAGTAATCAGAATAAGACCTATACACACCTTAACACACCTAAGTCAATAAACACCCCTAAGAATGTCAACCAAATCTCGTTCATTGTGGCGTCCTTCACTTAATAATGAAATATTTAGCAAGCGGAAGATATTAGTGCCAGCTAACATTTGGCCAAACGGTAATTCGTGGTTTTTGTCGCGATATCTTGAAACGGCAGGGTATAGCTTATTGATGAATTGATCAAATTGCAAGATACCATATGCGTAAAGCTGATCGTTGGTTACAGATAAAGGTACTTTCGAACTCAGTGTTATGAAACCGCGCATGCTTGAAAACTGGTCCATTTTAGAAGGTAATGGTTTTACTGAATGTGATGCTGTTTTACCTTTAAGTCGCAGCATCGAACTCTCCACTGCGATTGGTAGTCAGGTGTATGTTACGTAAATGCGCATATTCTTGCAGCTAACACTCAACTTTATGTCCTGGTGTGCCGAAAGATGTACATATGTCCAATGCGGTGATGGTTAAGAAAAGAAGTCGTTGTACTGCGTGGCTATTGCATCAAGTACATTAATGTTCCTGAATGTTGTCAAAGAAATCATTGCGTAGAGTTCTTTGGGTAAATGTCTGAGGAATAGCTAGATGCTGCGACAATTCCATTTTGCTTGAATTAACCTCCTGAACACACATGACGTGCTCAAGGTTAGAAAAGATGGGCAAGGTAGAAAATTTATCAGCGTATAACGTCATTGTTCAAAATTGGCTTACTCTAAGTTACACTGGTCCCTGATTGTGCTATGTCTGACTTTCAGTATGGCAGTTCTTAATACCTGTCCACGTTGTGACATCGTGACCTACATATGGCATTAGTTATTGTTGATATCAGCAGCATGGTAATATAACGGGCGTCCGTCTGATCGGTTATTGCATCGTGAGTAGATTCACCAATGTATTTTATCACAATTTACCATGCCGTTGAAATGCTAGGTTGTTAGTTATAGCTTTTTGCTGGCAAACAAATTGACAATTATATTATGTTAATTATCATACGGAGAAATCAAGCAATCATAACGTTTGTTATGCAAACACGTGGGCACAAGAAGGCTGTCAAAACTGAATTCATTTTTTATCAATGAGGTAAATGATCTTTACAAACGGGAACCAAATGTAGGAATTGTCGAGTAGATCGTCGGAATACCAATTACCTTCTCCTTCGAAAGCCGCAGCAATGGATGATGCACAGGAATTGCATTTCACTCTAGTGTTCACACGTACTTGCACTTCAAAATGCGCCCTCGAACCAGTTCATGCCTCCAACGCTGCATTATTGCATACTTGATTAGAATTAGAGGACTCTTTTATCTAAAAATAATTATATCAATGACTGGCTCTTTGGCATGGAATATTACTCTGGCGGACAGCAGCAGTTCTCAAACTTTCGACATTTATCAATAAATCTGTTTCGAAGTCATGTCTCATTAAATGCGTCGCTGCTATGCACAGAATTGCTGAATTACACTTTGATATCGATTGCTGGCAAGAGTTTGTCGAATTATTTATCGATAGTGTTGTCGAACAAACCCCGTACGCGACAAAATCTTTGTGTATATACACATAAGAGGAGCCAAATAAGACGAACTAGTTTGTTCAGACATATGTCAAAGAATTTGCCTATGGCATGGGGTTTACTATGTTTTTTCGTTTGACTACTAACGTTCACGTCTGCAATTAAGATTTCCCCAAGTAGGTACATCGTATTAGACACACGCGTCAAGTGATATTTTCAGGCTAGACGCAGCGCTCTATTTGCGAGGTACTTCGTGTCTCTAGCGCTGCATGAAATGCCAAATGATACTTCTAAGAGCTTCGAGTACGCCTGCTTCGTCTGAAATTATATTACTGAGCAGGCGCTCCTTCCTCAATAAATTTTTGCCAATTAGTTCTTAGACGAAGTACATGATGTCATCGCGATTACTAGCAGTGTAAATTGGTCGTGTCTCATAAATTCTTGCGTGTTTTGTTTAAAAGTTTTCATGGTTACTCACACCTTATACCATACGCATCATAACTTGGGGGGGGGGGGGAGTACAAGCTAACATGCATGGGCGATGGCAATATTTTCCATAAATAGTCTCACAAACCGGCCCAAAAGCTTGACCACATACAATATGGTTTGAGGCCATTTGTGGAAATAAAGTCCATGAATACAATATATTACGTGACATATATTATACATGCAAACGACTAGCAACTACTTTCCGGTAAGGAAATAATAATTGATCTACGATATAACATTAATCAAGTTGATCGGAACAGTGTTATGGATAGGCAACGTACACAAACAAAGCGGACGTTATAACTTTGCCACCAACGTGTACGTTGTCATAGCATGTACAGAAGAATCATCTGTTGTTAATTTTTAAAAACTTCCCAACCTAAAATCTGACTAAAATACAAGCAGATCTAGTTGTATGCTCGCCATGAAGTTATTCCAAGCCGTCAAGATCTACCCTTTGCATCAATATATTTTAAATGTACACCAACTGCACGCCGCCAGCTATCGTTTCCGTAACTTCGGCACATTGCGTCTCAACAATAACTGACGTCAGTGTAACAATAAAGGAGTTAGGTATCAATTAGCAGCTGCAGGTTCGAATATTCATTCATCGAAAGCCACATTTGATACCCATGGTCTATTCATTGTTTTGTTGCCACTTACATATTATCGCAGCACAAGTCTATTGTCATGTTTATTATCGGTGAACATGCACCGTTCCAGTCAATTGTAAAATACGTCCTTTCTGACGTCCATCACCGACATATTACGTATACCTTATGCACATGATATTAGATGTTGATTCATCACATACTATAGATATACCCGATAACATTAAATTTTCTAACCAATGCACGTGTGATATGTTTCACGAACAAAAGGCAGGCTTGACCGACGGATACCTTGCATTGTAAAACGCATGCTCATTATGCGCACCTATTAAACCGATTGGTGCAGATATTTGCCAGAATGCACCCACACTGTATGTGTCACGGATGTAGTAAATATCTTCCCATAACATTATCGCATTACTTTTAAAGGTATACAAGAAAATTGGATATATTCCGTGAGTGACGGAGGAAGCGCTAGTATTTGATACAATATCCGTACATGTGAGACCCTCCTTTGCCAATGAAAAAAGTAGGCGGAATAACTGATTTTATTTGATGGGTCAATTGGTTGATATATGGTACACTGCTGTAATATGTCAACCTGACAACAATAAATGGATCGTGTTTGTTGCTCATGTCAGGCACATACTGAAGTCATTGCGCTTTTTTTCTGCCTCTTCAACAAACGACATCTAAGCCGACCATTTTGCGAGGCACTCTTTTATATCCGAATTTGGCTTATGTTTAGCCTACTATATATCGACTTCAGAGTGTGGATGAATACTTTATCCACTGCGTTAGGCTGACAACTCCATATGAGGGTTTACTTTGAAAAAGAGTTATGTTGCCTGGTCACAAAGCTAACAAAAAGGCAGTGGAGATGATGGCTCATTTGGATATGCGCACGCGCCGGATACTGCGTCCATAGCCATGTTCAGCGAGATGTGATGATTACACATGTGCTCTGAAATGAAAGAATTGAGCCATTTTACTTGCATAGGCCTTTCATGTATTACACCCCTCTTGGCATGGGTATTGTTGCTTAAAAACAGAGTAAGTCTTGCTACGGTAGGAAGACATTCGCGCTAGATCGTACCATTTGTATACGCCCGTTAGTCTGAGATTTGCACCATTACTCGGCTGAAATTGTCCTTTGTTCCAGGCCATACTGACATTCAAAACGGTCTTGGTCCTAATTGAATTGCAATATTATTACCTAACCCTTTTTAACAACAGCCCTACCTGGTATGTGTCATTGTTGGCAATTTAGCCAAGCTTTCGACACTTGCCCCTTTCAATAATATACTCATATTACCAACAATTTAGTAACGGTTAATTAGTTTATATGTAAGCGCAGTACTACTTTATAAGGTCAAAGAAAAGCTCTGTACGATAATATATACACACACACACACACACACACACACACACACACACACACACACACACACACACACACACACACACACACACACACACACAGGTATATATATATATATATATATATATATATATATATATATATATATATATATATATATATATATATATATATATATATATATATATATATATTGCTATGCATGCAAACATTATATATATATATAACTACATATGATATTCTCTTGCCTCTGTGCATATGATGAATTATCAACTGGGCTCATCAGCTTACATCATGTGGCTGAACACCTTCAAAGATAAAGATGAAGGCACGACTGATTATGTCCAAAGCAGCACACTACAGCTTATTGGTACCAGGTAAAGTTAACAATTACATTGTGCTTCCTCAAAATTCCAAGATACCCTCGAAGTGTTAATATGAAAATATGCGATGCGCCTGCGCAAATACCAAAACAAGTAATTCGAAACAGTAATTGCCGTAAATTTGCTACTCTTGTGTTGTGTCGTTCCTTAACCATGCAGGTACTGAAAACAGCTCATACAGTGCTGTACATCATCAAACAACAATGTGTGCAATTGTTTCTTATTGATAACTAGATGCTCTTCAAATAGGCCATACTTTTAGTACATCTCGAGGTTCTTATCTCAACGATCTGGTTGGTTTTAAATATGCATCAGCGACTGCCAATCGATGAGTCATTCCCGTATGTGTTTCTAGTGGATGCTAACAGCATGGTACTGTCGGTTATACCAAGAGGGGAAGTAGATGGTTCAACATAATTACCGAGCAATTTATTATCAGCTACAAATGTTATTACTTTCAAAAATATATTCGCCCGAATAATATTCAAGGAATTATTTGTTGTAAAACGCATAATATGACGGTGGCCACCATTTGCTTAATGAAATCACTGCGTTGGGATAAATTTACTGAATTAATGACTGCCCTTTCATATGTTATGTATTAGATCTCCGACGCATAAAACAAAATCGGTACGTTGTTCACACGATTTCTGCATGTTAGTTTTTGTAAATCTTTGAAAAAGTATGGTTATAATATCGTTATTATCGAGCGCATCAAAACTACCTCAAATGCATCGTGATGCTGACGTCTTCGATGGATTTGAGACACTTGAGGCATATCCAATACATGAATTGTGAGCATACGCCATCTGGTTTTACAAATGGTAACCATTCTGCCAGATTACTTGGTTATATGACTTTTTAGATGAATACATTCATTCCAATGCAACCAAACAATATCGTTACATAATGCAACAAATGCTGATTTGCGACTTCCATCATGGCACATCTGATCCCTGTAGAGTATAACATAGCCTGTATCGCTTAATATCATTCGGTTAAAAAAGTCAATCAAGTACACATACATCAAATTCCCATTCATGAGGCATCTTTGCGTCGCCTTAATCCACGAGAGCCGATCATTCGTAGAAATGTTTTACTTTCCTTGAACATTTGCAGTATACACATCCACTGTGAATGATAAAGCTCTCTGGTTGGGTAACAAGTTACATTACTGCACAATAACCTGCTGGAAGCTACATCATTAACAATAAAGTGGTCGAAGCATGCTACTTGTCTGCGCAAAAGTAGCATATGCGTCACTCAAACATCCGGGTCTCTGCATGTCTTCCCTCAAATGATGTATTCAATTTCCCGCTTATTACAACCGAGTTGCAACGTTATGACACAACAATTGACTCAATAACATTAATTTACAGGTCAAATGCATTCTTCATTACATTTCGCGAATAATTATCGTAAGGCATCAATGCATAACTATGTAGTCTACTGTACCGAGCAAAATCATTACTCGTTGTGTCACATCAACGCCATAGTTTATGGCGCGTATTGATTGGTATTACAAACAACGAAGACACTGCGGTATTGAATCACGACCACGTTTTATTATTGTAATTATGCAATGCTTCACTAGTGATCATTATTTAACCACAATTGCTTGCGTGGCTCGTTAATCATAACACACTATGGGTTTCACGGGTGTGCATAATTAAAGCAACTATATATCGTTCTTAGTCTTGTTGAGCAGCATAAATTGATCAAATTCACAAATGAGAAGCAGCACTGGTGCTAATAGGATGAACTCGGCCCATTTAGCGTTCTCCTTACTTTTAAAGTGAGATTGCCCAAAGTGGCTTCAAATTAATGCTCAAATGGATCACATCTAGGCAAACGTACTGTATGACTTCCGAACGAATATAACAGGCAAAGATTTTTTCAACCAATTTTACGATCCCATTCAAATGCCACGTTAATATTGTCTCTGACAGAATCTGGCATTATTTCACATAATCAAACAGAACCATTCGTGTGAGGAAAAGGTTGCCCAAGTAAGGACAACATGCATTCTAGCCTGCCTCATACATATATTGGCAAATATTGATACGCCCGCAAAATGTGGAAACAGTAGCCAATGGGTTGCACACTAATAATTTTAAACTGACATGCATATCGGATTTCAGGAATTTTGCAAAAATAACCTCTTAAATCGGTCCCAAAAGCTTGGCCACGTCAATTATTACTGCCGTTGGTGGAATATCGGGTTCGTTCGAGGCGATTTGTTTGAAAGAAGTTGGACGTCTGAAATACTGTAGTGAGTAAATACGATATATTACGTTGCATAAATTATACATGCGAACGGGAAGTATATTATTATAATTAATCCACAATAAAACACTAATTGAGTTGATCGGTACAATGTTATGAATGGGAAATGTACACAAACAGAGCGGACATTACCATTGCAAACAGCTGCAGACGTTACACAATCAGACGGTATTGTATAAAGCTTTATAGATATTGCATCTAATTCTCGAATCCACCCAACACGTAGCCCACCGGCCGACCTCTCTCGTTGGTATAGCTGGTCTTGCTGTCATGGCTGATAAGCTGTTTATCGGGGTTACTACTCGCCGAGAGTATCGTGCACTTTTTGGAACCAAAATGAGTATTGGGTTTGTACACAATAATATATCGTAACTAATATTATCTAAACCACTATCAAATACTTTCATGATATTTCCACGGACAGGACTTGATTTAAAATATGTCGGTCCTAACAAATGTAACCATCATTTTATAAATCTAATCTGATCATCCAATGACGAACCTTGTAGAACACTTTTGAATCCTTTGTAATATGTCACATTGAAGGAATAACCCTTCTCCGATGTTTTCGTAGACGGTACTGAGCTACTCCAAAGACTGCATTGATTTGAACATTTGATCTCAATCGATCAATCTTTATTTGGAGACCATTCTCAGACGAGTCGCAAGGGTAGCAGTAACGTGCATTTGTATCACATAGGTTAAACTGGGTTCAGAAATAAGGCTTATTTGATTACTTTACCACCAACATTTACGTTGTCAAAGCAGAATAATCATTTTTATATGTCCACAACATAAAATATGACGCCAGATATCGCTTCAATAAGTAAATATAAAAACTACCAATGCAACTCTGTGGTATCAATCAGCAATTGCAGGTTTGGTTAACACTGAATAGTATTTATTCATTGAAAGCAACGTGTGTTACTTTAGTCCTATTTATTGTTTTGTTGCTACTTATCGCAGTCTATTGTCGTGTTCATTATCAAAGTTTTTAACATTCATCGAACAGCAAGGTTCCGTTCAATTGTTATATTCATTATACATGCATAGTGAGGATGATTAATGTATCTATTGCGTTAGACTTACTGATTCATATGAGAGTTTAGTTGACAAAGGAATTTTGTTGCCTAGTCACAAAGCTGCCAAAATGTCAGTGTAGATGGAAGCCTAGGTTGATATGTTTGTTTGCAAGATATGGCGTTGTAAGCCGTTATCAAGGCGATGCTATGATTAACCATGTGTGCGCGAATCATATACCGTGCCATTTAATTTGAATAAGTCGATAATGCCGTATAGACTGATGAGGTATAATGTGAAAATGAAATGAGAATAAGAAGATTTTATGCAAATAAGCTATGTTCAGATCTTCTGGTCTGACTGTCACCACATTTATGCCCATCGGTTACCGGTTTCCTGGCATACTGACACTCCACTGCAGTTCACACTGACATATGCTAGTGTCTTGTTATATATGTAACTGCTATGTCATTACCCCTATTTAAAATCGTTGCCTCTTAATGGGGCATATGCATGGCATGTTGCCATAGATGGAACTGAGCAACGCTTCCGGTGCTTACTCCCCCCCCCTCCTCCATTATGTACAAACTCGTATAAACAACAACTAAGTAACACGCATGATTTGTTTAAAAGAAACCTATGTAATTTCATTAAGGAAAAAAAGATTATCGCATTATAATTCGCAAAGTGTGAAAACGAGTTGCACTTTGTATATATATATATATATATATATATATATATATATATATATATATATCTATATATATATATATAGATATATATGTATATATATAGATATATATATGATATATCTATATATATATATATATATATATCTATATATATATATATATCTATACTATATATATATATATATATATATATATATATATATATATATATATGAGTCATTCCAATATGGGTTTTCCAGTAGATGCTAGCATTGTACTTCCGGTTCTTGCAAGACGGAAAATAATATGTTGAACAGAATGTTCGAGCAATTTTTAATCACTTCAAAATTTCCAAAGTTGGATGAAGAAGTTGCAAAAGGCAGAATATGACGACTATTTGCTTATTTTGCTTCCTCAGCCAGAATGTATTTTTACCAACTCTTCTAAAACATTAACAATCTTACGATTTGTTATATACTCAACTTTTTTACGGATTCAAAGAATGGGCATGTTGTTCACAGTTTTGCAGCATATTAGCCAGTAAAAACATCGACAACATGTATAATCTTTGCCTCATATGAAGCCGATCCCTGACATCTTAATTCTATTGATGCATTGCTCAATATATAGGTGACTTATATATCTTATAGGCCGCCAACTCGGT
Source organism: Urechis unicinctus (assembly GCA_034190875.2). Lineage (NCBI taxonomy): Eukaryota > Metazoa > Annelida > Polychaeta > Xenopneusta > Urechidae > Urechis > Urechis unicinctus. The sequence continues at coordinate 87,798 of CM067344.1, read as the reverse complement.
GCGAATAGATTTTTATGTTGTGTCGCCACTATTATGCCATACGCGGTGTCTTCTTTGAATTTGCGACATTCGATGCCTATCAAATGCCAGAACATTCAAAATCTGGTGCTAAACACACCCTCTTCTTCGAAAAAGTACATTTTCCCTATGCATCCACTAACATTTTCTTTACATAATGCGTCAACGATGATTTGCGACTTTCATCATGGAACATCTGTTACCTGTTGTGTTTAATATTATTCGGTTCACAAACCCAATCAAAAAGAATATCAAATTCACATTTGTGGCGATCATTTGCAAGAATGTCTGACTTCCCTGTAAAATTGGCATCTATTGTGAAAGATAAAGTAAATCGTAACACATGCGCATATTTCGTTATGCTCGCTGAGCGGCATAAGTTAAACTAATACACAGGTGAGAAGCCTCTGATAGGAACGACTTGGCTCGCATCGCTTTTTCCTTCCTGCCAAAGTGAGATTGCCTTACGCGGCTTCAAGTTAACTATCGCCTTCTCAAGTTACGGCCATTTCAAATGGATACCAACCTGGCAAACTCATTACTTTGCAGTTCGCGTATTTCT
>CM067344.1:0-62430 GCA_034190875.2 Urechis unicinctus | reverse complement strand
CTGAAGATTGCAGCATTATTCTCTCCTCGAGTGGACGGCAGTTACCAAGTGAACAAAATATTCATGCACGATTGGTCAAGTTTCAGATAGATTTTCAGGCTGTAATAAGCTTATTCAGCAGCTTTAATAGCCCTGCCTAAAATCAAAGGAGTTCTAATATGAATAACAATTTCCAGTTAATTAGAGACACAGTACGAAGCCACAATTGTTGTTGTTATTTAATTAGATTGTCACGAAGGCATACATATAATTGTGCGAGCTAGTATTATTGGCTTTTGGTGATAACAACTTGAGCTATACAATTTCCCACTACACGCAATCTATTTGCATTCATTTCGATTGCGTATAAATAATTGACACGGTCAATAGCATTCGAACTTTTAGCGACCGTAAATATCCCTAAGACTGCACTGACGTATTGGTGCGATTTTATGAAACAGCGCAGGGAAATACTGGCATGTTATTGCCAAAGTATATTGGTATCACGGGTTTACAATAGACACTTGCAAGGCAGGCTATATCACATGGTCTGGTAAATAACAACGCACTAATTACACGGACGCAATCAACAGCTATTGAGCAGTTAAGGTTTAATGAAAATCCGTTATTAATCATGCACTTATAATTATTATTCATCGGCATTTGATTGGTCATGGTCTTATGAGTAATTTCATCAATTAGCTTATATTACAAGGTAGTTTTATGCATAATGTATACCACCCAACATAAAGTTATTGGACACAAGGAAGTACCCAAAATAATGGTTTCCGAGTCATCGTTATATAACTATCCCCAGGGCCGTCTTTTTACAATAACGATGGTATGCATCTGCTGTAGTTAAGTTTGATGAAAGACAACTGCCGTGTACTGCTTGAAACGTCTCGACTATCACTGAATTGATCCAATACCCTCAGTTTGTTGGATACATGAGTTTAGACAGTTTGATAATTTCATCTTCTGTTGATATAGACACCTCCGTTATGTGGGAATGTGTCAATTCGGGCAGATAACACTGATGCAGGATAGCAGTGCAATCCTATTTCTTGTGCATCCGGGAGTCCTTCATTTATAGTTAACGCTGTCAGTAAAGGAAATCATAACAGCCTTGATGATAATAACCGGCCATACGAAGCCTCCCCAGCGATCGTAAAGCTATGTGTCTACAATGAACAGAATGATGTGGTGCATTAAAATCTCTTACTTAGAGGTGTTCATTATGTAACAAGGCTGAGCATAAATTGAGAGTCAACACCGGTAGCTTTATGGAACACTAGCGTGCTATACGACCAGTCATCAGGGGTAAAATATGTCGAATACATTTTCGCTAACATCCCTACTTCAATTCTCGAACACCATTTGTACATCTATATAAATATGCGTTTTACGGCGAGTTGTTGCAGTAGTGGCTTTGTTTCCAATTTTGCATAGTTTGCAAAATAACTCGTTAACAATCCTTCCGTGCGATTGGGAACACCAAATAATTACATATTGATCGAAAAAGACGCACTGAAACAGCCTCCAAACTTGGTTTATTCACATATTTAAATAAACCATCACTACGCATGCACAAGTCTACTCTTTTCTCGAATTATCGCTTAGAATCCGCCAGTTTTTCAGCTTCTGTCCAAAATAACGAATTTTGCTTCACAATGGCATAAGCATAGCTGGAATCACTAGAGTTTATTTATATCAATACTTAATGTAGTATCATATTGGTCAAGGAATCTTGTATGAACAGAATAACTATTATTAATGATTAATTGCACCTTGAAAGTGGTCTGAGTAAAGGCCTTCATAAGATGATTTGTAGATATCATTTAGGCCATATATATTAATTGATTGATCTCGTTGTGCCGGTACTGGTATAGGTGAATTGCCGTTACTAGTACATTACCATTAAACCAAATACTCACTAGGTTGGATATAATATAGCACGCTCTTTTTTCAATGCGGTTGATTGTATGTATGCATTTCTGTATACACACTTTACCAGTGATTCATTGAACAGTACTGCGTCGCCGATGGGGTCATGATATCGACTGTTGTCACAATGGGTATAATGAATGTGTTCGATTGAGTGACCATTGGTCACCATCGTAATTGCTATCGATTCAGTAACTGTAAAAACGTTAAGTGACATGATTAATGAGGTATTTTCGCAGCCGAATCAAGTAAATGGGGCATGCAGCTATTCTCCGTATACTGACAAACAAATGGACCAGATGAAACTTTCTTGTGACTACTTTGCATATGGCCGATTGTCAAAGGTGCACCTATTTGTAAATATAACCTTTTAGCAAATGTGTGAAGACAACGAATAAAGGCGATTAACTAGGCCCACGTTAGGATGATAGTTTTAAATATGCAAATGACATATTTGGACGGCCAGTTACATTTAATCGTTGCATTATATTGCCTCTAATGCTCTATAGCACTCAAATGTTCCAATAACACCGGGTCAAAGCCGCAACAATCTAATAGGTTATTTCTCGCGGTGACAATATCATAAAGCCGTTGCTAATATAGTTCAGAAGAGCGGATGCATGGTCGATAAATGTTTTCGGTAATTGCAACGCACAAACGAAAAGCCCGTTTGGCGTAGTATGGCATCATTCTTTTTCACACAACCTCCCATATGCGGTTAGTGTAATGCGTTAGACAGAAAATAATCTCCAGTCACTTGGTAGTAAGTCATTGATAAATACTGATATATAATGTTGTCTGCAGTATGCATCCCGGTGAGACAAAGCCGCAGTATGTAGCTTAAAGATATTGCAAGCAATATGGTTATGCTATCCCAAACGCAAAAATTGTTTTCATTTTAGATTATATTTAGCTGAGTATGCCCATTGTGGCATGAGTTCATCGGCGTTGCTGCTAATACTTTCACTCCCATTTTGCTTCTGAGCGGTACACTTTCCTTAGATTACATCCACAATCAATACCTTAATGGTTGCTTCATACACCATTGGTGGATAAGCTACGTATATGCTACATTAGACATGGTAGCATCCCACAAACCTCATTATGCGAATGATACATATACCCATCAACCACGACGGGGAAACATAAATGTTGTTTCTGGAATAGCATGCTTAGTGATGACATTCTTGTCGCATGATAAAATGTGTGTTCGCGCTCCACATGCTATCAGAGACACCGGAGGTACCTTTGATCAAATTCTTGAATATTCTATTGTCATCAGCTTATTCCTGGCACGAAACTCTGACCAACAATATTCTAATTCGGCCGGCGTAGATACTACAGACATTTGATGAAAAACCAAAACAAGCGAAGTGCGAGCGGTAATGACTAATAATAAATTAATGGCGAATGCGCAGTTGTTTGTCCCGCTACTACTTGATTTTATATTTGTAAATGAAGCTTCGCAGCTATTGTCGCAGCACCGATGGTAATAAAAAGCTTATAATTTGATGTTCCCCATAGCATGAAAGAATTACAATACGAGTCATTATAGTACGTAGGTAATAAAACAAATCCTGATAAGATTTTTATCTTATCGCATAAGCTGATTGCTTGCGGTTAAACAGGGATGAAGAAATGTATTTCAAGCCTGCAGCATTCTGCACTTAAAGCGAAATATCATGGCTGCAGCACATTGGCCAGAACGCGGCAATTGCTTTATCTAAGCATACCATATGCAGTTCCACACTGCGTGATCAACTCGGTTCACCGGAAACCACGCCGACAATCTGTCTTACCTCGGAACGAATGCAATATCCTGTCAATAAAAAACTCCTACACGAACCGTCTAGCCATTGACCAATTGATGGTTGTATAAATTCAATTTCGTTTGAATCAACACATATCTTTCTTGTTTGCTATTTACATAATTCAACTCATGCGAAGTTTTACAGTATTGTTTACGAGTTTTACACATTAGACCAGTGATATGTTTTTAGTCACCCATGTGTGCGGCTGGCATTATCAAGCGTGAAGGCACAGTAAGAGACGTTGCAACTGTGGCATGCAGGTGTCACGCTTAAGTTCTCATGAACCTACCGGGATGGAAGGCCAATATTAGTGTAAGTCGCAATATTCTCAAAAGCATGAACTAGTAATGATCAAGTAATGTTTGCTGAACGACAACCCATATGCAGTTTTACGCGTATCGGCATCTGAGGGTCAGATTGGCTAAAGGGATTGGCAAATTCAATAGTGGCATGCCTTGATCCTAATATGTACCCAGGTCTGTATCAAATGCAAATGTGCCATATAAGTACTATAACCGTGCATCATTAAATGCCACAAATGCTACATCAGTTTCTACTACCCATATGCAGACAGAACAAATAATTTCTTCACTCATTGCTTACATGTATGCTTCCGTAAGTACTCTATATCGACATGAAGGTGTACTTAGTAGAAGGCAACGTTGCAAAACGCACGCCATGTGTTTTGGGATAATTTAAACACCTCATTTATGTTGAAATCAATGAATCCATCAATTAAATATATATGACTGCGCAGACACATGTGATTTGAATAAATAAGACCGGACAATGACATATAGTTAATTGCACGAATGCAACCCAATGTTGTGTCTTGTCTATTGATAACTGTTTTTGACAAATAACGAACCTTTGGATCAGTATTTTGGCTGTTCATGCAGCAGTCTAGAACTGACAGGATATTGCATGTGGTCGAATGTTGGAAGTTAGTCGCATGGTTTACGGTGATTGGGTGACATTTCAACGCCTAATGTTTTACTTCGTTGATCACGAAGCGTAAAACTGAAATGCTTCACAATAAACATAAATACTTGTACTATGACGAACCATAAGTTTCTTTCATCACTTGTATCACCACAGTAACCTTAAAAAATATCTGCATTCAATGTGACACATAGCTTAGGTTACAAAATATGCTGTTTGAACGAGCGTCAATATATCATATCCATAGGTTGCTGAAATATCTGACGGTTCGTGTCAACGGATGCCTTTAGGTCGCGACGGCAAATTTTATGGCATGCATAATATCTCACATCTCTTGCTCAGAAGCTGCATAAACATGACAAAGGTGCGAATCAGTCGGCATCTTCATAGGCTGTTTTTGAACGAGCTTAACAGAGAATAATGCCACATGATTCTGCAATGAATATATAATGGGACGCTTCTTGTGTCTGATGGAAATGCGGAAGAATTTATCGTAAAGAATTGTCGATATTTGGCGATGGCTATTTAATACTATTATTGCCATGAATCATCCGGTTTTATTCGATGGTAAGCCTGTGGTATTAGGTGCGCTGGTGTTTGCTACTGTAGCTGATGTGCGGAACATTTGCCCGTAATGTGTTCGTCAACAGTCACCGTTAGCAAACATTGCTTTAACATTAGTGTTATTCTGCTGTTAAACAATTCTACTCGATTAAGCAAATGACCACAATGTGTCCCGGTGACTCATTATATTGGCCGTTTATCGGCTGGTTCATTTGGAAACTAATCAACCAACCATTGTGACGAATGACGGCTGCATCCTATTTTGCGCTGATACCTAACGGATTTAGCTTTTCAATCAAAACATGCAAAAATATTCATTCTCACTGCCACCCTCTCAAGCTCGAGACATAGATATCGAGTACGTTTCCAACCATAACATTATATATGGTGACATCTACCTTGTTACATATCACTATTTTCTAACATTTCCATATCGTGACACAGGTCGACATATTTATAGCACTCGAGGGTCCTTTTACATAGCAAAAAGATTCCTATAACGGCGCTCGATGCTATTTGACTCGCATGCTGCCCTTTATGTGGCGCCAGGGAGCAATCGACATCGATTGTTCAATAGTAACCCAGTTTTCAGTACTAAAAATATAAAAACATCATTTGCGCATCTGTTAGCGTTCGTTATATGACAGTTTTTACTTAGGATCATGCGTTGTTGATCGGTTCTTGCGATATCGTGGATTTTGTCGTAGCACCTAAATTCGCGCTGTTTTATCCATTCAACACAACTGATACTTTGGGGAATACATGGACAACAGCTGAATGGTCTTCACTCTTTTTTCTCTAATCATGTCTCATGATGTCTTATTAACACGTCAAATAGCAAATCAGTAATACTTGTGTGTGAGACCACATACATGTGGTTATATTGGCTATGTTCTAATAATTACCACTCGAATACGTAGCCTTACTGCAAGATATCATTATCTGAGGTTCTAGTGTAGTTTTTAAATTCAGAGGTGAAAATGATCATTCCAATGATTGACACGATTCTGGACCGTGTGATAAATATTGTGTTTGTAAGCCGCCTCTGAATTACCTATACTAGTAAGCATTACTGGACACTTTATTTAGTCATTTTGTTCAACAAACAAATTCATGACAAAAACTACTTCCATTGAAGTTGGAACTGTTACTCCTTGCCGACGTTTTGAAATAATTAGTGCGCAACAAACCTCCATGGTTCGAGCTGTGGAAGATTGCCATATACTCCTCAAGACCAATTTACTTTACAATGCTGATACTAGTATGATATTTGTCCCTTAAACATCAATTAAATTGATGTACGGTCAAATTAGTTTGTCGTTATTGTCTTTGATGTTTTACGATTAATACTGCTTTGATATTAATAAAGATTATCTATGGAGTATGAGCTGCAGCCAGCAAAGGAAAACATATGAGTGTGTCTGGTCAGCTATGACAGTGCTGTAAAGAAAACACTTCCGAGTGTACTCACATGCAAACCATCTGCAAAGTTAAATGAGTTGGGCATTAGTGGATACGATTCAATTCCAAATAAATGGGGCTTGGTAATTGCATCTTATTTGTGCAGACCAATGTATTTTTTAGAAGTATATAATGCAAAACACCAAATTAGGACCTTCCCCAGAACATTCTAGGTATCCATTATTTACCCATGTACTGAGTACATATTGTGCCGTGAATTTGAAAGCTGCAAAGTGTAGTGCAGTAGCCATTCAATGACGTTTATCAATATTACACAATTAACAAGAGTAACTTAGAATACTACTTCTCTCACAACTTTTGATATCCACATGGCCCATAATTAAGTACGCATTTTATCCGTCTATCCTACTCCGTTGCCATCAGTTTGATTCACCTGGTATATGAAACTTATGTGGTCATCCAGAGCTAAACAATGTGATCAATATTTTCTGGATGGCTCACTATTTATGATCGGGTAGTGTATATTTTAAAGACATGGCCAAAGATCAGCGATGTATTACTACTCGCGTTTGCATGACATTGAATGTAACTTATACTCAGAAATATTATTCATATTTGGTTAATGATAATCTCTTTGAAAAACAAGGAACTATTTCAACACTCACGTTGATGAGCGCAGCTATTGAGCTCAATATCTGATGCACAGAAGCTAAGCCTCACATTTGCATTAACCGAGCAGTTGTCCATGACATCTGGCTTGCGAATTAGATTTGTCATATAATCGATCACTTGGGACAGATTAGCTTCACCGTAGATATCGCATATTACATGTCGAGGCAAAGAAATTCCCCAGACGGCATTTTCGATACCAGGCCCTTATATAAATAACTCGTTCTATTGCCAATGACCTTGTTTTGTATGATTAACTAAATAAAAAAGATCTTCCCTTAGGCGGGTAGATACTCAGACCCAATATTGCGCATATCACGACGGAATAACGGATTTGTAATAATGCACACAATAAGTTGTCGCTGATCGATATTTGGGCACACATTTTTATTAATATGATATACCGAAGAATAAGATAGGAAAGTTTTGATCATACATGGTCATTGTGGCAGATAAATAACCCTCACATATTTTAGAACGCTCTGTCATTTTGAATATAGCTTCTGAGTAGTTGAAATGGTATTTTGTTCCATGAATAGTGGTTTTGCTTTACGCTATTGTGGAGGTGATAAGCAAACCCGTACACGATAATGAAAATTGGATGAGAAATTACAATTCGATCATTAAAATTTTGTATTGCTGATAGATGCTTGACTGGATTTATGAGCACTAGATTGATCCAAAAAGGATAATGGTAATGGAAAGCATTTCTGAGCAAATCCACATGGGTATAGGTTCAATTCAGCTCTATGAAAATGAACAGACGCAATTAACAAGTTTTCGATCAAATAAACGTGAATCATTCCAGTGGGTGAATATTGAATCATTCATTCATTAGATAGACAAGCCATCCAATTACCGCTACCCGGCCATAGTGGATGAGAATGTTGATGATTTATGTTTAACGCCAAATATAAATCCCCATGTTTCGCGTCTTGCCAGGTGTGATCTTAATACAGTTGTATGCGCCATTGTCATTATAAAGTGGGAGAAACATGCCAGCCACAATGTGCCGGCTCCTCTCTAAACGGAGCACCTTTATTGGTTCAAAAATCGGAAATAAATAGCAGTGTACTGTGTTATGTCAAGTACGGCTAGATAATTGAATATTAGTGGACTCGGTCAATAACTGAAACCCTAAAGTAGGTTGTCGATACGTTTACGCGCATTTATATTTGATGCAGAACTGGGTCAAACATGGGTGCATATCAGGCTCGAAGCATGCCACTGAATCTGCCGCATTAAATGATACATGGTTTAATATCTTGTATTGGAAACACTGATCAACTAGTAGTATGAGAGACAAGCTGATGTAACCCTCAGATGCCAATATGGGAGTGTCGCGGTCGCACATGCAGCCATGTTTTGCTGATCACAGTAATACGATTTTTTTTCAATCAGGTTCTCAAAGTATGCAGTGTAGAATTTACGGATTATTGTTCTCGTTGATGGCAACTAATGAGAGACAAAATCGGTTTAAAAGCCTTTATGCATCTGCAGAGTGCAATGTGTAAACAAGTTAAGCTGCAAGATACCACACAAAACTACATAAACCTACACCCGCGTTCAATATCCATATCTATATTCTAGCTTTTTAAATTAACTCGGGCAATTCAGCAATTGCATGCATTAATATTGGCCCAGCGCAGACATTCTCCAATCTGTCATTCAGACATCTATATTGCTCTGTGGTGTAACAAAATAGACACTGAAAGTCTCATACACATTAGCAAGTTAGAGGAGCGTTTGTTAAAGGGTGTTAGGCACGAGATAAGCCAGGCGATGAAAAATGACCTTACCCTTTGTTTGCATCAAAAAGCCCTGGTACAATTGTTGCCAAATTCATATTACACATAAAGTCGCAAATACGAACATTCGTCCTCATGTAATAAGCTGTCATGTGCCACCATTAACATTAATACCTCTTCTCTGACGAGCCTATTGTTTCTGTCTATCCCTTGCATCAACGCACTTAGCTAAGCTAATATTTGGATTTTGCGTGACTGATGGCTGGTTGAAATAGTGTCAGATAGTCATTTCCAAATAAACCTTGATCTATAAATCAAATACCCAGATGTTTGATTATGGATTCATTGCAGAGTCAGACAGCAATATCATCTGTTAACCTCCTTCGAAAACAATCTTTGATGTTGTCATGCTCATGCACCTCCTGAGAAAGATCCGGGATAATATTGATGCTATACGATTTACCTTATCGACGTAAAGGCATCCGTTGACGTAGGATGCTTCAGCAACAGAGGAATATAGTAGTATAGATGTTAGCGGTACTGGCACACCTACCTCATATGATTATGGCACACCTATCTCATATGGGTGCAACCCAGAAAACACACATATACAGGGTGACTCACATGAGCCAGCGAACCGCTCGCACCTCCCCCCACCATATGGTACCATATGAGCCCAGCCCTTCCAGCCCCTATGGTATAGGCCCACTAAAGAGGGCGACAGCAATGTCAACCATCTACAACAGGACCCTGAGGAATAAGCTCTTCTAAACGACTCACGCGCTCCAAAAGGTCCTCATACTTTGATTCCAAATCCCTCACCTCAATCTCAAGGTCCACCTTCTCCTCCCATATATGTTCCACATCTGCTTGCAGCTCGGCCACCCCCATATGTTCATCGGTGCTCATTCTATACCTCAGCCCTCATATGTTCAACATATCGACGCATGCCCATAGGACAGAGTGTCTACACCACCTGGAGCTATCCACCGCTTTGAGTCAAAGGGGGAGAGAGACACCTTGTTAACGTGGAGCCCATATATTTTATGGCAGTCACTCCTGAGCATGTTCATTCCGTGGCGAAACTGCTTTTGGGCGAACAGTGACTCCACGTACTGAGCGTGTCGTAGATGCTTCTTCACCACCACCTTCTTCACACCCTTAGCTCTTTTTATCTCGCCCTCATCAGACATCAGGATAGAGTACATCTTAGGGAGCAAACCAACGTACTCCTTGATGGGCACGCCAGCGCACTCATCCTTCATCTTACCCAGAACCTTTTTGTTTTTGTCACTGTGCAGGGCATGAGAAGGGTCAAAGTTACTAGTATCAAAGAGATGCCCATCCTCCCTCATATCAGCATAGACGTCAGTGGTACGGATCTCAAGCAGCAGCGAGTCTGTGTCTGTGTAAAGCAGGTTAATATTACTGTCATATCTAGCCTTCATGGTATTGTAGTAAAAGTCATACATCAAGTGCTTGGAGAGGTCCAGAATGCACATGCCAACTTAGACCGGACGGTTCAGCACTAAGCGAGTCTTGTGCATATGCAGGGCAGCTAGATCATCGTCAAACACTTTTTGTCGAGCATAGGCGGGGCTGGCCACAAGCCTACGTATTTTTTCTTTTTCCGATGAGCGCACAATCTTAGTGTTGACTCGGCTTCGGAGATTCTCCATCGTTTTACCAAAGACAGAGTTATTCATAAGTTTATAGAGATCCTTCTCAAAGTCGCTGTTGGCGGCTTTGCGCAGATCTGTATTCATCCTTATGTAAGGCTCCATCCATGGACTCTGGTCAAAGACAAGCGCACGATGAATCTCGGTGAGTCTCAACCCCAAAGACAGATATAGCTTGAGGTTCCTGTAGTGTACCACATACTTCTCCTTGTTCCGCAGGTTGGGCACCAGCTTTTCAACTCCATTTCCGGTGCTCCCCAATGCACCTAGGAGATCTTTCTGGTAGTCTGACAACCACTCATTTTGCACAAGAAGCTGCCCCGGCGCTAGGGGGTAATCGTTGTGTTCGTCATGAAGCGCAGCAGGATACTCCAAGTCAACCTCAAGTATATACCCCGTTTCAGCATCATCGGGATGGTCCTGGATCTCCAGGTTCTCAGGCCGTTCCACCCACTCAATACCCGAAGTAGGTAGGGCTTGGCTCATCGCCCACCCATACAGGTTGTTGGCATCGAGGTACTGGATATAGCTCTCTGGCTTATCCTGCTCAAAGCCCTCCACGTATGGGTTGTTCGCTTTAGAGGTGGCGATGTGATACCATGCTTATCCCACCGCGCAGCCCCTTCTCAATAAACAGGTGCTTGTCATAATCGGTGAGAAGCTCGAGTTCCACCCCTGTGCTCTTAAGAAGCGCATCCCACGACAAACCGGGGCTGGTATAGTAGTGGGCCGGATCCAACCCGTATTGCTTAAGACAGGTTTTCCGGAATGTTTCAAACACATCGGCAAGGAGCAGTACATCCGTGCGTAAGTAAAGGTCATGGTAGTCCCCCATGTTTTTACAACCGAACGCGTTCCAGACTTTTTGGGCGTGTTCATAGTTTGCAGCAGATATACCCTGTTCAGAGGGCTTGCTGTAGAAATCATGGATCGGCGGCAGTGGAGCATCAAACTTATCCCAGCCATCCATGAACTCATAGGGATACACTCCCTTACGCAGCAGCAAGCGCCACTTCATCTGGTCTGGCTCGTATTCCGCCGTGACAGCAAAGGCATCTTGGTTGTTAGCAGACACAAGCTTGTCGAGCGAGGCTAGGAGGAACTGTGCACTGTCAATGAAGCGCAACTGTCCGACCGACAGGGAGATATACTTCTCCATGTTATTTGGGATGCAGTTGATATTGCCCTCCACTTTGCTTATACCCTGCATCAAGAGATGGGAGTCGTAGCCCCGCAGGTTATGGAACACCACAGGGATGGGGGTTGTCTTGGGACTCAGCCGAAGTTTCAGGTTACACACGTTATGGGCTGGCCCTCTGTACAAGCCTGTTATATGGCAGTGATCGCAAACAGAGTCACAGCCCAGTTTTTTCTTGCACACATGACAGTGAGTTGCAGCCTTATGTGCCCTTCTATCCTCCCGAGTCATCCGCATAGGGACAGGCTTGGACAGAACTGCTTTGATCTTTTGCTCCTCCTGCTGCAGAGCCTGTAAGAACTTCTCCACAACATCGCTTCCTCTATAAACCACAGGGGGTTCTGTCTGTCCATCACATCGGACAACCACATAGCCGTAACCACATGGCTCATGCTCCTGCGTTCTCTGCGTGTTGCTCTTACCAAGATTAGGCGCAGGTCCCGGAAGCTTCACTGTGAGTGCCTCAAAGTCGGCATAGATAAGATAGGGGACAGCAAGCTGTTTCTGCCAGTTCTGGAAGGATAATATGTTCTTCCCTTCCTCAGGCATGTCAACTCGCACAGCAGTCAGCCCGATACCCATGCACTCAGGTTTGTGCGCCAGGAGCAGTTTCTCAGTGGTGTATCCATGCAAGCATCGCTTGCAGAAGAACTTGTTATATATATAGATATCTATTAGTCTAATTGATAATACCGTCTGGCGGCAACTGGGTATCGGATGGCACCACAAGCAACTCCTCCTTTACAAAGCCACGAAGAGGTCCATCCAGCAAATAGTATAGTACAGGCTCACCAGATTTAGTGACAGAGCTTCCAATCCGGTAAACATTGAGTGACCACACAGGGTCAGTGGCCCGCCGCCGGTGGTCTTGCTCTGCCTCACCAGGCTGGTAGAGGTAGCGAACGCCAACATCAGAGGGAAGCTTTTGTTCTTTGACCCCCAGAGGGCGCCCTGGTACGACTGCAGAGGGCTTTTGTGCAACTCGTTTTGCCTTTATAGCATCTTTAGGTTTTTTTCCAGTCAAGCGGGTCACCTCATTATTTATCGCAGAGACTACAGCCTGCAGTTGAGAAACCCACTCAGTCGATCGTTTTCCAGTATTCCTTAACTCTACGGCATACTGGTGACCAAAGAGTCGTTCAGCAAGGGTTCAGTTAAAGCGTTCCACTATACCCTGGTCTCAATGGATATTCACACGGCCACGCCTGACTGATACTCCATGTTTTACTAACAGCTGATTCGCTGCACCCATAAACTCCCGTCCGGGGTCCACCTGAAGTAGTTTAGGCCAATGCAGCGGTCCTCGTTTGTATATCCTCTCAAGTGCACCTGCGACCTCCTTAGCCTCTTTTGTAGTCTATGGCTCAGCCGCTTTGTAGCGCGAGGCCACATCAACCAATGTTAGGGCATACTTGTAAGTCCGGCGCTTCACAACGTCATGAGGAAGAAATAAGAGATTGGCTTGGTGAACCTCATTAGGGACAGGGACATCAAACTTTGGCCTGGGAATGTGTTTTGGCACCGGCAGGTAGATTTGCCATATAGCTTGCTTTGTAAGCCACCCCCTGGCAACTTCCTCAGAAACCCTCGCTTCTGTTGCAAGCTTCTTATTAGCTGTAATGCCTTTCCAGTATCCCTTAGGACTATAGTAGATCTTTTGCATGCGACGATCCATATACAGAAAACGTTCGAGTCTCCAAATGACCTACTTAGCAAGCCTGTATGCAACCAGCCCAGTCGCAGCCATACCCAGTATAATGAACGCCACCTCACGGCCCCTCTGTTCATCTGAGGGCTCGTCGAAGTCTGAAAGCTGCGGCTCAGAGCCCAGCGGGTCGACGGTTTTATTCGTAATTAAGGCGTACTCACGCATAGCCTCGTCCGCATCCTTAAATGTATGCTCGGCATGGTCCTGGCGGCGCAGTTGTTCATTGACGAAGTCTAAGCGCTAAGTTCTCTTCTTGGCCCATGCTGCCTGAGCAGATTGAAGCTGCTCGATTGCCATATCATGGCGTTTACGTTCCGCGTCCACTTGGCTGCCTCGTAATTTAGAGAATAAAAAGTTGCACCCAGAGAATGCAAGGGCGTTAACAAGAGCCCCCCTAACAAGTAGCGCGAGTGTGGCCATTACTTCAGTATATCAACTGGTAAGATTCCTTGTTTAATTAGCATATCCTTTGTGGCCATAGCTAGTGATACATCAGCAACAGCCATAGCCAGGTCCCGTGAGGTGAAATCAAGACGTGGCACCCCACCACCCAGAGCCATCTTAGCAAGCTTGGCATAACCTATTGAAATACCGGAAACAACTACACCGTGGTACAGAGCGTTGACGAGCATTTTTCCATCAGTAATTGGTGTTGTCATCTTATTCCATATAAAACGGATCCTTTAAATGAGCGTCTGGAGGCTTTTGTACCACAACCTGTTTAGGGTGTGAGGCTACCATCTGGTGCCTGTAGCAATACAATGCAAACACGCCAACACCGCCGACAACCAAAGGCACAGCCCATGTTGGCCACGTCCACCTTTCCAGAGGTTTGCTCGTTGATATTGGCTCGAAAGCTTCGTCTCTACCATCTGTAAGCGCTGCCTTAGCCTCTCGGAGCTCTCTCAGAAGCTTATTTTGATTGGCTTTTCGAGCTGCAGCACCCTTTCGTCCTGCCGCAACCCTTTTAGCGTTTTTTGTCACTGACGTTATCTCCACCGGTGTTGTCTCCCCTTGATTCGTCTTCAAACGAGTCACGGTCCTTGGTGTGAAAGAGCACCATCCAGCGAGTTTGCTCACGTAAGTCCTTCAGCACAGAGTTGTACTTTTGGGTGAGGACCCAGACACTTTGCTGCACATGGCGGCCGCTAAAGGCCAGTTCGGATAACATGTCTTTCTTCTTGGTTAGGGCCTTTGTTGCCGAACAGTCATCAATAATGTACAGGGTTGGCTCGCCCTTAAAACAATGGTAGAAAGCCCTCAGGTGGTCATGGAGCCGCTCCCCTGGATCAACCACGTACACCTCTGAATCATCCCACACCCATGACCGCGTCCGATAGGCCTCGTTGAAACGTATGGTAGGGCAGAGTATTACAATATGCTCGAAGGCACCAAAGAAGGGCCCTTCAAGTAGGTCGAGGATGAATGCGGTTTTCCCACATCCTGTCTGCCCACAAACAATTGTCGAACAGGGACCATCTGGAAATGTAAACTTAGTAGACTGCGCTGACGAACCTGCCATCTTTGATGTTAAGCTGTGCATCCATTACAATATACATATAAACGTTCAATGTGCCCGCCGCCTCTGCCTTTTTTGTGATCTGTATGGTGATGCCCTCAGACGCATTCTCCACAGCCCTGCCACTACCGTGCAGCTGGTCGTCATTACTCGTCCTTAAGTCCAGCCACAGAGCATACTTGGTGGTTAGGTACTCTCCTAGGGAAACGTCTGACAATGACAGGTCTTTTAATGCTATTGCTACACTGGGGTCTCGTTTACTCGTTGCTGCACAGGCCTTCTTCACCTCGTCCCACTGCTGGTAGCCACGCATGCCCTGGGCATAGAGCTGATTGGGGATGCCCTCAATGGTCACCTCGACCTTCGTTATCTTTGGGTTGTAGAACGACTCTGTTTTCCTGGCGTACGAGGCGTTGGTCGGGTCTTCAAAGAGCAGTAGGATGCCCTTCATGCTGCGAGCCGGCACGTTCAGGTTGATGTTCCACAGTGTATCTCTTTTATTGTATACAAGCTTCCTGTGACGAAGCACACGGTCATACAGAAGCGAGAGCCGACTTGTGTACTGTGTGCGTATCATGCGGGCCAACTCTGTTCGGGTAACCATGTCATACTCCAGTGAGATGCCATCAATTTTGTAGCTTGCAGCGGTGTCGCCTGTTGCGTGAATCACGCGCTTGTAGTCGTTGAATGTGAGCTCGTATTCCAGTCTGTCACTAAGCGCACTCTGTTAGAATGGCATGTGGCTCTCGAGGAGTTCAAAATCAAGCGGAACGTAGAACCTGTTACTATAAACATCGGCTACCGCCTTGTCCTCTTCCTCCGCCTCATCCTTGTCTCCTGCCTCCACTCGTATCTTAGTTGCGTTTCTGTCATCTGATGTGTCAATGCCCTGATACTGAAGGCCCTGTCTCTCCTGTGCAGTCCGCCACAAGTCGTGGTAACAGTGGTACACATCGCTGTCATCAATAGACATGACCTCATTGCCAGAAATCTTGATTGTCAATTTCTTAACCACGGCGCGGCCCAGGTTTTGCACAACGCTGCGGTTAACATCAGTCGAGGTCAGCGTGATTGTAAAGGCCAGCCGTGCTGTCCCTGAAACAATGACGTTGTCTGAGCCTAGATTGGGGAAGCGAACCAGCAGTTGTTGGTTCTGGTCAATAGTGCTTGGATTGTTTGTAACGCATACAGATTGTCGCACGCCCTTTACCCCAAGGGGTTCGCGTATCCGGCGGTGTGGGTTTAGTTTGCGTCCGTAAGTACTCGTCATGTTGAATGTTTAATTACAATTATATCTTTAACACACAGACATGGAGTTTGATAACCCAGCATTTGACGACCCAGAGGAGGAGGGGGGTGGGAGAGGAATGACGCTAACTTTGATGATGAGGAGACTCTCCCAGAGGCCACTCTCCCACCTGTTACAGAAGGGGACATTGAGATGGATCGGTCTATACCACCGGAAGGCCGACTCGTTATAGGCGCTGTCAATGATTATTACGATGCATTAGCTGAAAAAGGCCACACACCCTCCCTCGACCGTGATTATACAAAGTTTGAACTTGTTAGAGGACAGTTACGTTTGAAGGACTACCCTGACTTAAGCATTACAAATTCTCGTACTAAAGCCCGGCTTTCACTTGGAACAATAGGTAAAAGTAGAGGGGGGGCTAAGGTTGTCCGTGATGGTTTGGGGTTCACTGAGTGGTCCTCACAAGTAGTGTCACAAAAGGAAGCAACAGCCCTCCAAGGCGTTGACCAAGCAGCAGCTAAAGCCGTAGAGAAATTAGAAATGAGGGGGCCTGAAGCCGTGACAGAGCAAGGTGGTGTGGAAGAAACAAGCTTCATAGAGGACGTTCATAACACCATCCAAGACCTAGGTACACCAACAGACAACGAACTACCCCTCAGAGAGCTTATAGGGCTTGATAAAGCTATGCAGACCCAGAGGGGCGATCTGGTCAACAACCTAGCTAAGATAACTGAGTTAGAAAGGGATATAAAACAGCAGGAAGCTAAAATGGCAAGCCTGGAGGAGGAAGGGAGGGGTGATAGTAGAGCATGGAGATTCCAAGCAAATGAACTTGCAGAGCTGCAGGACCTGCGGAGTGCCCGTATTGAGGCTGCCTCTGAAAACCGTAACCGTCTAAGGACCCAAATTAACCGCATCAGGGAAACGATCAACAGACTTCTTAACGAGGACACAACACTAGCTGAGCGTGTACGCACTCTGTTCCGAGAGCAGGGTATAACAATCGTCTCCATATTCACTGTGATTGGATTGGCAATCTCGACCCTTGTAGTTGCTTTGACGGGCGGAGGGAGCACTAGTCCAACCCCGACACCAACGCCGACGCCAGCTGATAAGCCCGGGGTAAAGGAATGGATTAAAAAACAGCTGAACTCCTTGGCAAACGTCCTGAAGGGCCTAGCCGGTAAGGCAGCAGCTGCCCTTCCAGGAATCATTGGCTCCATCGTATCATGGCTGCTTACGTCAGCTGCAAAGGTGGCTGGTTGGATGGCAGAACATGTATGGGCTGCAGTTGTGGCGGTGGGGGGACTTACTACGTAGCAAACCAAAGCACAGATAAGCCTATAGCGATTCCGCCTATAATAAGAGCGGTTTTCTCCTCCTCGTGCGCCCCACGCAGACCGGTCTCGGCCATAGGGGCGGGCCCTGGAGAGGAGAGCTCCATATCTGTATCTGTATCTGGCGGAGGGTCAAAGCTTCCTCTATCTGGAACAACCGGAACCACGTTGACATCAGTATTGCTGCCGATCTGCTGCTCCTCAGTTGCGATAGTAATCAGATTGTTGTACCCAGCAAAGTTTCCAATGGCGAAGCTCATATCAGACGGAGCCATGTACAGGCCCGTTCCAAACACATAATCAACCTTTGAAGAGGCATTCTGGAGGACGTTCTGATACCGTCAGATGGATGATGGAATATCCACTGGGGAGTTGATGGCATCCTCAACGTTGACCTGAAATTGCTTTTGAGCATCAAAGGACGTTCCAACACCTAGTATCGCTGAGCGGGTCTGCGCCTGAGCCTCAAGAATGGCCCATACATAGGTCCTGATGCTGTCGTTAATTTGCTCAACGCCGGTTTGTGTAAAACCCTCAGACGTGTCCAGTATGAAGGTACTCCAGGCCTCGTCTGCTTCAGGTCCCTGTGCTAGATGTAAAACAGCACCCATTCTCTCCTGAAAGGATTGTTGGTTTTTAGCGTGAGCAAAACCTGGCTTTGTATCCTTTTCCGCCTCAAAGGCCATCCGTGTAGGGTCATAACGAACGTTTCGACCAGCAACCTTTGACGACACTCCCGTAACCATACGCATCATGTGCATATAAGATACCAAGGCCACTATTAGCTACGGTTGCCTTCTGGCGCCAGTCTGTGTTTGGTTGAGTCTCTCATATGCCCTCTTGTCATATGTATTGTTATAGGGGTCATAGGCATGATCCTGAGGTAGAGGCGCTTGCAGTTCTGCTAATAGGCGACGCACTGTGTAATAAAGGTGAAAGGTGTAGAGAGCTTTCACGAGTGGAATCCCAGCCTTGAGGTGGTCCTGGGAGGACACGCCGCAGCCGGCTGATGCACACCACACTGCAAAGTTTAACTGGTTCTGCCAAAACTGCATTGGATTTGTCAACCAGTCTTTTACTACTTTGTCCGCTGTTACCGGCGGCACCTTATAGTTACTGAATAGATCAGGAAACTTTGCTGTGAATGTACCACCATTGTGAACAACTTGAATTGTTTTTCGGGTTAGTTTATCTCCCACACCATATGTGGCTGGATACACCCCGCCCGTACCGTATGGGGTAGCTTTTCTATTGAAACTAAAGGCTTGTTTATTCATAGTGCTATGTATCACACTCTGTTAAATGTTCAAAGCGGCGGCGCTGTGTCACTGCAAAAACCTATTGACAACACTGCGGGCGATCTATGTGTTGGCCTAAGGTCAATCACGTATACTGTGGGCTGGTACAATCTAGAATCAGACGAGAGCATTGCATGGCGGTCAAGGACTTCAGAAGAGAGAGGATATGCTGCATTAAAACCAGGCCTCTGGAGCTTAAGCCTTCTTCAGGAGCTTATTACACCATTAGGTATCGGTTTGGAGGTTGATGCTGTAAATGGGGTTATTACCCTAACAGTTCCAGACAATGTGGGTGCGCACATAACACAGAGTGTTAACAATGTTGGGTCTTGACGGCCTCAGTGGGGGGTGGATACCTTCAGGTACTTACATAGGTGACCGGCCCATCAAATTTAGCATCTTTAACACAATTTATGTTCACCTCGATAAAGTCAGTACCACACACAACATGCTAGATGGTGCGCCCACTACGCTTCTTGAAGTTGTTGGTTTAGAGGGTGGCTCTTTCGGTGATATTATAACCACGAACATTGCTAATCCTGTCTGTAAGCGTGTCACTAGTGGAACAGTGCATGAGTTAAAGGTTCAGTTACGCGATAATAAAGGAAGGCTATTAGATAACCACGACTTACCTGTTAGCGTTGTTCTTAAATTTACAAGATGTCAATAAAAACGAGTATTTATGGACCTAGGCAAAAACCGGCAAGCACTGTTCAGGGTGCCGACCTATCGGAATATGCCACAAAGACCTATGTATCTATTGGTGACTCAAAAAAATGGATAAAAGTGGCGGTACTATGACTGGAGACCTTGAAATGGGAGATAATAAAATCGTTGAGTTGGGAGACCCGATTTCACAGAAGGATGCTGTTCATAAAAAGTATATTGATGCTGAATATAGACAGCAGAACAGGTACCTGAGACGATACGTAGATGAAAAGACCAAACCACTCATTACTATATGGGCAGAAGCAAGTGGCCCCCTTCGGAGAGGATATGAGTGGTCGTTTGGCCATGGGGCTAGGGGTCGAGACTCACAAGACTCAAGCTGTGGATATACCATGTTATGTAATGGCAAGATCATTCGTATGGGGTTGTCTTCGGGTGTTGGTGCTGATGCTGGTCCTATAGCAGTCGTTCCTGTTATTAATGGAACGAATCAAGTGGTAGGAATAAATAAGCCTGCTAACCAACGGGCTGTTGTAATAACTTTAGACCAGTCTTTACAGCTAGAACAAGGCAACGTTATTAACTTTTATACAACCACACAAAACAGAGGGGCGACTTGGTCTGTAGCTTCACTCCTAATTGAACTTGATATATAGACTTATGTATACAAAGACAGTATGAAACAACAACCAACGACTGCACCGTTAAATCCGGAGCCTCCTCCATGTGATCTGGGGCACTCCTATCGGCTGAATGAGATCAGTCTTAAGAAGCAATACCTTGAGAAAGAAATTGAAAAATATGGTGCTATGTACAAAAAATATAGGTGTGCAGTAAACTCAGTGGACGCTGTAGACACTGCTTTAGTTGCTGTGGGTATGTGTCTTGGCGCAAGTGGTGCAGGTGTAATGTCTACAGTAGTTGCCATTCCTATTGCCACAGTTTTGGGTGCTACTGGAGCCGCTTGTGGGCTACATGTAATTGCTGGAAAATTCATCAGTCAGCGCCTGACCATTAAGTTAAAAAGCATGACAAGATCCGCATTCTCGCTCAGAGCAAATTGAATACCATTGCTGACATTGTATCGGCGGCGCTTGAAGATGGGTATATCTCAGATGATGAGTTTAAGCTCGTTTCGGTCGAGATCATGAAATATAGTCAAATGAAAAGTGACATTAAAGGAAAATGTTTGAAAGCGGCAGAATCGCCCCCTAGACCTGCTAAGGTATGACCCTGACAGTCCATTTGAAGAGTGGGGGTTGCTAGATATAATGGAGGCGGCGATAAAATCTTTCTGCAACGATCATACTGGAGTCAAACAAAAAACGGACCAGTGGGAGACCACGAGGAAGGGCTGCGTTGGAGGAAGTGACTACTCCTCTATCAAAGGGCAAAACTACTTCAGCAGCTATAGCAAGAAGCTGACAGAAAAAAACTAGCAACGGGGGTGTTCGCTTTAGCGCACCCTGCCTCTGGGGTACGACTTTTGAGGAGGTTGCAATTGCGGTATTGGAGAAGGCGTACGACACCAAGGTCTACGGAAATAATATCTATATTGAGGGCGGCGCGACGGCCTACTCTCCGGATGGCTTTTGTGTGCTCCCAATCCGGCAGGCTGAAGTGGATGCTGTCTGTCTGGGGCATCCTGAGGAGGTTGTGCTGCTCGAGATAAAGTGCCCCTACACTAGGAGTCCTGGGAGGGTGATTCCGAATATGTATAAGCCTCAGGTTCTGTTGGGGTTGCACCACAGTCCGGTGGCAACCATCGGGGTGTTTTGTCGACTGCGTTTTCAGGTTGTGCTCCTTTGAGGACCTGGGGAGAGCTGAGACGTATAACCAGGTGTATCACAAGGATCAGAAGAAGTATAAGGAGACGGTGGCTTGGGGGTGGGTGTCCAT
This sequence comes from Urechis unicinctus, assembly GCA_034190875.2. Classification (NCBI taxonomy): domain Eukaryota; kingdom Metazoa; phylum Annelida; class Polychaeta; order Xenopneusta; family Urechidae; genus Urechis; species Urechis unicinctus. Next base: position 40,792 of record CM067344.1, on the reverse strand, counting down.
TGAGGGGCTTGAAGACGGCGACTATAGTGCGAACGGGAGGTTTAATAGTTGCCTGGGCTTGGAACAGGAGCATCACGGTCCTTGGTTGGGAAGACCGAGTGAGAGGCCGATGGGGGCTTTCTACTGTTGGAAGCTCTTTACGATGAGATTGATAACCGCTCGTCCCGATCCCGACTTTATCGAGAAGAACGACGCTAAGGCTGCCCAGTTTATACAGGACCTCAACTGCGTGAAAAATGGAACTTACAGTGACCGTCGCAGATATTTATTACTCAATGACCTCTATGGTGACTAACTACTGGTGTGGGCCTATACCATAGGGGCTGGAAGGGCTGGGCTCATATGGTACCATATGGTGGGGGGGAGGTGCGAGCGGTTCGCTGGCTCATGTGAGTCACCCTGTATATGTGTGTTTTCTGGGTTGCACCCATATGAGATAGCTGTGCCATAATCATATGAGATAGGTGTGCCAGTACCGCTAACATCTATACTACTAATATGATATATTGACGCTCGCTCAAGCAGCACTTTTTTCAAAACTGAGTTTGCATTATATGTTAAACCGCTTAATGCTCCAGGTAGTCTACGTCATGAAAAGTACCATTAATTATAACCTACTCGCTAATGTCGTACCATTTCGTAGCCTATAAGTTAGCCTGATATGGTTCTATTGCAGTCACATATAAATTTAATAGAGTACCATGTAATTTGGGTACAATCACGATTTACTCGTGTAATGTAATTTGGATGCTTATGTCTTGTATTGTAATACCACCCAAGCATACAGCACATCTATAAATTATTTACTTCAGATTCTTGCGGAGAGCATTATTTCAGCACTGGTGGCAGAAGCGAGCGCACTGCCGGACCTAATGCAGCACAGCACAATGTCGCTTTCCATTACTTGACCCTATTTGTGGAAATTTGTTCAATGGAAGTATTAACGGTCAGTTGTCCGGGAAATATATCAATAGGTATATTGTTACATAGAATCAACCTGGAGCAGCCTTCACGGATAATCTCGAGAAGGAATGCAGCGATTAGGACACCATGCAATACCTGTTTCGCTAATATTCATGGTGTATTAGTCGTTCAAAACCAAACGTGCTCAAACATTGGCTAGGCAATAGAATGGAATTAATAATGGAGGCGAAGAGTGCAGATACTGTAATGATGGTAATAACAAGCACCAAACAAACAATTCAGCGGAATATAATACGATATAATCGCACGTATTTAAGCTTATAGGGTATCAAATGTGAGTAATAGTTTCACTGAATTGAGCCTGAATGGAGCAACATAGGTTTTCTCGCTGATAATGTAATAACTGGCGAACAAAATTCTAATATGAATACCAATTTGACCTGTTCAGGAATTCAAGTGTTTATTCAGCAGCACAATTTCGTTGAGAGCCAGAAACGCAATATTTGGAGGAAATGTAACAAGCTACTGAGCTAGTTATTGAATATGACTTCGATATTGCGTAGTTCTTTCGAGATTTCATGGGTGTTCGCCAAATTCGTAATATAAAGAACCGGAAATGCGTTTCAAGATATTTCCGACAGACTATTTTTGCGTTTTGACGCTATTATCGCCGCCTATTTTAAGTATCTACTTAATCAAATTTGTATACAAATTTACTTCACTGAAGCGAAATCCAACTAACATATGTACGGGGCGCATACCTCGATCTATCCACACACAAGTTCGGCTGACAAGCTACTGTTGAAAACCAAAGACAACGAAGCACTCGGTGTGCAAATCTGTATCACAAATACTGTAAGCGCCCGCTTGAAGGGCCATGGAGCCCAATACATGTCTTTGATATCGTTAAAACGACACACTTTGTCAACAGTTCACTAAGTACGTTTATATGAAACATGTAGTCGAGCATGCGATATCTATCGAAGAAGCCAATTAATTCGGAAAATCATATGATTATGGCGATGTACATTGTATGATCACAGCAAGCAAAAGAAATACTACGGTTATTGTATATGGAGTGTGACGTTTTCAACCGATGCATGACTAATATCGCCAACAATTGCTTAGAATTTCTTCAGTGGACTATATCAAATGATCTTAGGCCAATTTGAACCGTTCCGTAATTCAATTGGTTGTTTTTTTCAGCAGCACAATTTCTTTGAGATCCAGGAACGCAATATATATTACAACGAATATGATTAAGTCGATTTAATAATAGTCCAAGATATATTGCTGATTGCTAATTAACATCTATGCTTTAACGGCATGGAAAAAAACAAACAATTATGTAATTCTGTCAAATAATAACATTATCTAAATGAAATGGCTGTTTTAAAGTGTCGTTGTTCATGAATGCAAATTCCAGCTAATGTGTAAAATATATCACACCCGCGTCTCTTTAATTTTGAATAACATATGTTTTCCGTCTCTTTCTTTAGAATGTCTATAGGTCCAAAGAAGCTACATATTGGTTAGAGACGTTTCAAGAACTATGAATTATATTTAAAAAAATAACGATATATATATTGTATGATATGTACTTATATTATGCAAACTGAAGCTTATTTAATAGAATTGCGCTGTTAATAAAACGAATTAATACAATGCCAACTTTGAAGTGTTGATTCGTTAAGCAGATTCACAATAATCTTCACTGGCATTGTTAATGTAAAAATGTGAATACTCTTGCTTGATATCGTATTTTTGCTTTATAGATTAACTATTCTTAAGAAGAGTACTCAGGCATTAAAACGATCATGGCACCCTAAATGCATTTCTTATTATTTGGATCGGAAAATAACCAAGTCAATAGTATATCACAAAACAAGTTTATCGTCAAAGAGGCATGTATGAACTAGAAACCAACTCATTGCCGTAGCAAATTAGGGTACAGAATACTAACGTGCCTCAGGTGTCACTTCAATACCATCGCTGGAATGCGTGCGTTTATATAGCAAATAATTCCGTTGAATTAATGGTTTGAGTTGGTAAACTATTGTCATAGCAATTGTTGCCATACAGCCAGGTTTATGAACGGCGGCCTGATTCCGTTGCCGATTTGTAAAGAATTGTAGCACAATTCCTGACAATATCGGCATAGGGTTTTGTAAGTATTTCGCATTAGTGTGGTTCTACGCCGTCTTAAAGAGTGATGTAATACCGCAACTGTAATGAGTGACAGTGATCTTGATGCGGAGAAATCGCCACTGTAGTACGAGCGCCACCTATCTACAGTGATACCAGTGTGCCACCGTGTTTGGTCAGTGCAGATGAATTATATGCAGCTCGGTGGGGTTAACTGTGATCACCAAAGTCATGCCGTTGACTGGTAAAGGTATTACAACATGCATACACTAAAGATAAGGTGATGTTGCGGCAGCGACGGATGAAGATTGTGATGTATGTAGTTCGACATCGCTCATTAGGAACCATAAACCAAACCTGATGCAAACATCGCTTTTGCAACTTCGAGAGATAGTTGTCCTCATCTTTTTAGTTCACCTTAGATATTCCGCACTGAATGTTTGACCTTGCGTCAAACATCAAACGTACAATATCATTTTATGTCACTGCTCTTAAATCCGCATAGACGTATAGACGTCTGAGTACCATTCGTTATTTATAGCCGATATGATTATGTTCAGGTGTGCATAGATCTGATCTCATGATGTATGCAAACCATACAATGATCAATATAGGCTTTGTCAACATGAGGCCCCTATCAAGTGAGTTTGCATTTACCACAATCAAGCAACCAATAATATCCCCGAATTACCATGCCAATAATGTGTTGTCGTTGCGGACATATCATCAAGTAAGATCCATTACTGCCAATTGTGATTGATATATTCTGCGGAATCGTACACGGATGAATATACTACATATAACCAAATGTTAGCGAATGGGGTAAACATTGGAATGTTAATTCTTTTGCCAATATATCTGGCCTTATTGATTTATATTGTGCATACTTGTAGGAATAATACCAGCCGATGGGTAAGCATTGTTAAACAACAATGTTCGCGAAGTGCAATATTAAGAGTTGCAATAACTTAATTTGTACAGGATGTGCAAACATGCTCTAATTATAGCTATTTATATTATATTTAAGCAAGTTTCAGAAATTGCTGTTACAAGGAATCGCCGAGAAATATTGGTCCATTTGAAAGTTCGTGTTGATCTTTGTGGGTTTAATTTTGTTAAATATCAATATCTTTTACTTACACACATCATAATCCGATCAGCGCGTCAGACTTTATCTCAAAATGTCAGCCATAAAACCGCTTTTACTTTAGCCAGCTGTAAATTCCCAAAGTTGTTATTTCCCTCACTAGCTTATAATAAATATAACGATAAAAATGTGCGAAGTAATTTACATCGAGGCCCACCAAATCACAGTTATATGAGTGTACATGCATTCATTTGAATAATATTTTGAAAATCCGTCAATTTGCATCTGAACAAAGAACTACTTATTGGAGTCACGTCAATAGCTCACTCTCACGATACGATATAAGTTTTATATAAATGATTCAGATACGAGCCTTAACATTTAGTATGGCGTAGCGTTCAGGCATATATCCGACAAGGCATGAAGATGATTTTTATTCTGCAAACTCAAGTTCTTAACATCAACTGCCCTAACGGATTTTTTCTGATCCCTAATACTGGATATATTACACTCACATATATTGATTTTGTGCAGACTTTCTTTCACATAGCTATGAAAGAGAAACAATAAGCGCAACATTAGGAAATTATTTTGCACTGGAAACAGCGTCAATTTAGTGTTCCTTCCGAAAATGACGATGGTTGAATAGCGCCATAAAGTGCTTAAGGGCTTCACCAAACCGAATGAGCCAAATGCACCGGAAGAACGGAATTGTTCTTTGTCCGTTATAGCGAGCTTTTACGAGATTGGATTATTGTTGTGCACAGCAATTGGGCAAGGTTGCTTACTTTATATCCGTTCTAACAACTCCGCGGTTAATGATGCGGCCGACAAAAGGGGTATCTGTGACATAGAGTGAGATAACACTAGCCAATTTGATAAATATAGTTTGTATATGATTTTGTGTTGAATTTTTAATCGCTCACTTTGGGACACATTCTATACAGTTACGAAGTAAAGATGGCAATAAAGCATTTATCTAATAGAGATGTATTGAAAAGCGTTCCTTGATCAACGCATGTAAACAGGGGGGTTCATTTCATTTACCTTGATGATGTGGTATGTTTGTGACGAGTAAACAGTGTATTTGTTATGTATTGTATTTCTGTTCAAAGAGCAAATGACTTGGTTTTTCCATTAATCTCGGGTGTGTCAGAAGAAGCTCATTTGATAAGCCAGGAAATAAACGCTATTCTCTCGAGTTTCTAAAACTACGATGTAATATCAACGACCAATAATCCACTAATCCGCTCTACGACTTTTAGATATTCCATTCATGACTGTGAGAGGACTCTTCTATGGCTGGTTCCGATTCGAGATTTGGCTCTGAGGAACATTTATTATGACCAGTGTATGCAATTCACATAGTCGCTGAGATACAAAAATAAAATTAAGTCTCAGAAAGTATTAAAGCTTACGGAAAAAATTAAGTCTAAGAGCCTTACAATAATTATCTATAGCATCAAATGATTCATTGTAATACGCGTTGCGACTGCATGCTATTACGTCCCTGATACATCATGCCCCAATTGTGATTGAAAGTGGTTATTTCCCGTTATGGTCGTCACTTCGATGATTGACGCTAGACAGGCGGTATGCATTATTGAGAACAGGTATGACCCACACGGCAAACGCACCATTATGAACACACGCATTTCTTAAGCTATGGGACATTGATTTGTAGAAAACATTGCATAATGATCCTGATTATTATCGTCATAATCACCATCACAATCATTTTAATCAAGTTCCCCGTAGTTATTCTCATAGTCCTTGCCGTTACATTATGGCGCCACTTCTTGGATATATTGAAAATAATGCCCTCTAACGTTTCAAGTGAAAGTGGACAGAAGTAATGTAGGTCGTTTAGACGAGAAATGCATGGTTGACTATAAGCTCATGCATACGTAGACATCTCTTATCAATGAGGCGCGTGGCTTCATCGGCAAAATTGACATTATTGAAACTTTCGACCCAAATTGGGGAACAATACCCAACCATGAACTTTATGAGCACGCAAGTCTGACACAAAACGGTGACTAGATTTATTTTTTGATTTCTTTAGTAGCAAACGACAGCTCTTCGTCTATCGCAGCTCAGTGTTATTTCGGAATGGTGTCTCAGGTAACAGTTGCGCTGTGCAGCTAAAATAATACAGAACCTTGATCAAGAGTATTGTAATGCTATCGTTCATGTTTATGTTGCCAACATCATGTGATTGAACGCTATCTACAGCTACAAGCGTAACACAATTGACATAATGAGAGCTTTGAAAATACCAATAACCGGGACATTAATCAGATCACCATTACACTAAGACCTAGCATGGCAGAGTCAAGAAGCTGTTAAAGAATAACAGCATGATCAATGTGCTGTTATTGCCATAGTACCGGCAGGTGATAAATTTACATTTTATCCGAGAAATCTCGGGAGACATATAATTTGGCTTATCTTTGCCATGCTACATGTCGGTGTCACTTTATGGCCACCCCTTGATCTGCCAGTTCGGTATACATTGTGGTAAGCTTCCAGGGTAACGGTTATCCGAGAGCGTTCTGTTCCCTGAATACGGCCTTAGCTTCTATGTTTTGTTGCTCCGCATCGTTCAATGAACTATCCCATTTCACACAAGTGGAGCAGGTTTTACACTGCCGATTGATATATTCACAGGCACGAACTATTCCATTTGCATGACTGTCAAAGTTTGCTGACAGCATTTCCCCCGTTTGGTCAACAACAACAAGCAGATCTGAGACACAGCAATCGTTCTTCCAGATAACCGTCCGATATTCTTACATAAAAGCAGCAAACTCTGGCACAGGCCGTAATGGCAGTGTTGACGTCCATTACGTTACGCAGTAAATTCTACCACCACAAAATGCAAGCACTTTAAATATCTATGTTGTGTCAACCGAAACGTTCAATCCATAAATAAACAGCCACGGGCTGATGATGTGCACTTAAATTGATTGCGTATTTACCAACATATAATATAACAGACAACATGAATCAATTGTGCGTTGTTATTGTAGTTTTTCTCAATCAACCACAATCTCTGGGAATTACACCATGGCAAGAATTCTACCAGACATTAATAACTGCATAGCATCAGGCGGGACCAACGTATCGCCTACACTTGAACAATTGAATATGCCACAAGGTCACCACGGGGCGTGTCGCAGTCTTAGTTGGCTACCGAATGAGAGTGAAGCAAATACCCGGTTTCTGTGAAACAGACAACGCCTTAAGAGCAGCATCATTGACTCATCATTGTGCATTTGACAAGCTAGGCTAAGTACTTTGAGGTGGCAGAATGTGTTGAAGTATCATATAATTTACACATTGACATTAAAGTTATAGAAACTTGTCACTTTATTTGCTATAAAAACTGTACCTACCCATCAATTGGATTGCACCGTACTTGCTCTTCTTTTTTTTGACGATGAGTTTGTCATAAGGCTCAATAAGCAGATGTGATATAATAATATGAACATTTGATCTGTTTTTACTTTCAAGAGCTGCACAGAGTTCTTCAAGGAAAGTTTCCCGTTAATATCACCACATTCGACACATTTCTTGAGGAACACTTTTTGGGCTGAAAACGAAGGGTTCTATTATTCGTTAAAATAATAACACAAGCTGAGCATATTGACTTTAATAATCGTAGGCGTAATTTTATTGTGGTCTTGGGATAGGTAGAATTGTAAGTAATGACGGATAAGTGATAAGAAATATTAATGTATTACAAACAAAAATATAACTGGCCATATGTGGTAGTAATTATTTATAATACCTGTACTAGTCAACTTCTGACAAACATTTTTAAATGGTGTGTCTCTCCTTACCGCAATGTTGTGCATCAACGCAGCTATCGGCAGGTTTGAAGATGCGGAAGAAAATTTTACACAAATAAAGAGTTATTCCTTCTGTAAATTTTTTACCGGATATATATATACATATCAGTTGCATATCTGACCATAGAGAGTCTTGGGGTCACATCGGTATGATATAGCAATAATATAACTATCAATGTAAAATAATATACGTTTATGATTCATTATGCACTACGTTATGAAGCGGAGCAAATGCCATTTTCGTAGTTAGTTGACATGAGTATCCTACCAGTTTAATGAAGCGTATATAACGCAGCTCGTGTCCAGGATTAAGGAGCTGGAAATAGCGATGAACACCCATGCTGTTAATCCAATAGTATCCAGAGTAATAAGCAGAGGGCTTTCCTTACAGTTAGCTTTCAGCATATCGTCTGACCAATGGGCCTTGTGTTAAATTTTTTGATGGTGCCTGCGTTGCTGTACCTCGCATTCATTATTGAGTTTGAACCTTTTTCACTGAACATTTCCTTGAGTCTGGTAATAATGCAGTCATTTGCAATAATCAGTCGTAATTATCTCCGCGATGAAGACATTAATTGATCCAGTGGTGTCCTGCGTTAAGGGCAAGTTCTGAATTTTTTATCAAGCTCGGACAAGCACAACCTCTATTCTTGGCGCAGCATATTTATATGCTTAACAAATTTACTAAAGGGCTGTCCAGAAATTGCAGACCTTGGTCATTATATGTTTAATTTATTTATGTGTTTGTAGAGTAAATATTAAACAACAAAAGTATTAGAGATGCCAGCGATGCATTAGTGGATACGTCAGGTACGAGATATAAGATAGAACATTTTGCGAGTCTCGCCGCTGGCGTGGGACGTTATGTCCTGTCAGCAAGAGGCAATAATATGTTGAATGTGCACCCACACCACAAATTACAACGGCTGAGGCGAATACCACAAGAACGCGTTAGTGATTGCCGTGTTTTGTTTGATTTGTCATTGAAAACGACAACCATATTTTTTTCTTAGTAGCCAAAGTAGTAGTGAACCTACACTCATCGGTTGCAGCATGCATTAAAACGTTACCAGTGTTACTCAACCTTTACCAGCAATTCTTCAAGCTACTTACCATATTAGATCTGCGATATTGGCTTGTTTGTCAACATATTGACTAAATGCAAATTCTTGACTAATTTTAAAAGATATTGCTCCGGCAGCTACACATCGGTCAGATTAACAACACACAGACAGTGAACCCTTTGGGCGTAACTATAGGCTCGTTTAGCTTATTGAGACATTTCATGAACATTTTAGGATGATAAACGTTAACCAAGAATCACCTGGTGTGATTTCTATTTGACTGCTGCTGCAGAAGTCTCTTGGCTCAGGTAAATATTTGCCGGACATGTTGATATCGGAGTGTAATCTATCAAAATAGGTTCCAATTTGATGAAAGAAATCATCAGATCAGCTGGTATATACACCGCAATAACGACGGTTTAAAACACTTGCTCTATTAAAGATTCTTAAAATCTAATCAGACTTATTCATTAAGCCCTCAATATGACATTTGTTGAAGGGAGCCAAAATGTTGACGCCACAAACTATGGTAACACCATCCACACTCAGTTTTTTCCATTGGCCACTTTTGTCCGAACCAATTAAATAGAGAAGATAAGAAAACTAATTGCGCATTTATTGACTAAAGCAAATAAAGGTTTATTTCAGAATATGAGGCGCTTCGTATATAATCTGTAAGGACCTCAAGGTGCTATTGACTTAAGCATAGCATATTATCATCCATTTAGTCTCCATCCATTATTATCCAATATATTGGTGCCAAAATTATATTTGTGATCGAAGAAAAATGGTTAATAACCATACCTAGTTTTTATGCTTATTTCTACCTGCTTAGGACGCCATTAAGTTACTCAATCCGGTTAGCTAAAATGAATAATGATGATAAAAAAGTAGACGTATTTGATTTTAGTGCTGGCGCAATCATGATGAATAATCTTTAAAAGCACAGTATTTTGTAGGACATCGCAGGATAAACCAAGCAGCAAGGAGGCCGAGCCGTAGAAATTATCGCAGCAGCAAATTACTTTTCTGCCGCCAAGAACAGCCACTTATCCAACAGTAAACTTTCACGAGAATCAAGCAACCAATAATATCCCCAAATTACCATGCTAATAATGTGTTGTTGTAGCGGACATATCATCAAGTAAGATCCTTTATTGCCAATTGTAATTGAAATATTGGTCCATTTGAAAGTTCGTGTTGATCTTTGTTGGTTTAATTTTGTTAAATATCAATGTCTTTCACTTACACACATCATTATCCGATCAGCGCGTCAGACCTTATTTGTACATGTCAGCCATAAAACCGCTTTTACTTTAGCCAGCTGTAAATTCTCAAAGTTGTTATTTCCCTCACTAGCTTATAATAAATATAACGATAAAAATGTGCGAAGTAATTTACGTCGAGGCCCACCAAATCACAGTTATATAAGTGTACATGCATTCATTTGAATACTATTTTGAAAATCCGTCAATTTTCATCTGAACAAAGAACTACTTATTGGAGTCACGTCAATAGCTCACTCTCACGATACGATATAAGTTTTATATAAATGATTCAGATACGAGCCTTAACATTTAGTATAGCGGAGCGTTCAGGCATATATCCTACAAGGCATTAAGATGATTTTTATTCTGCAAACTCAAGTTCTTAACATCAACTGCCCTAACGGATTTTTTCTGAACCCTCATACTGGATATATTACACTTACATATATTGATTTTGTGCAGACTTTCTTTCACATATCTATGAAAGAGAAACAATAAGCGCAACATTAGGAAATTATTTTGCACTGGAAACAGCGTCAATTTAGTGTTCCTTCCGAAAATGACGATGGTCGAATAGCGCCATAAAGTGCTTAAGGGCTTCACCAAACCGAATGAGCCAAATGCACCGGAAGAACGGAATTGTTCTTTGTCCGTTATAGCGAGCTTTTACGAGATTGGATTATTGTTGTGCACAGCAATTGGCAAGGTTGCTTACTTTATATCCGTTCTAACAACGCCGTGGTTAATGATGCGGCCGACATAAGGGGTATCTGTGACATAGAGTGAGTTAACACTAGCCAATTTGATAAATATAGTTTGTATATGATTTGGTGTTGAATTTTTAATCGCTCACTTGGGACACATTCTATACAGTTACGGAGTAAAGATGGCAATAAAGCATTTATCTAATAGAGATGTATTGAAAAGAGTTCCTTGATCAACGCATGTAAACAGGGGGGTTCATTTGATTTACCTTGATGATGTGGTATGTTTGTGACGAGTAAACAGTGTATTTTTTATGTATTGTATTTCTGTTCAAAGAGCAAATGACTTGGTTTTTCCATTAATCTCGGGTGTGTCAGAAATAGCTCATTTGATAAGCCAGGAAATAAACGCTATTCTCTCTAGTTTCAAAAACTATGAAGTAATATCAACGACCAATAATCGACTAATCCGCTCTACGACTTTTAGATATTCCATTCATGGCTGTGAGAGGACTTTTCTATGGCTGGTTCCGATTCGAGATTTGGCGCTGAGGAACATTTATTTATATGACCAGTGTATGCAATCTACATAGTAGAAGAGATACAAAAATAAAATTAAGTCTCAGAAAGTATTCAAGCTTATGGAACAAATTAGGTCTAAGAGCCTTACAATAATTATCTATAGCATCAAATGATTCATTGTAATACGCGTTGCGACTGCATGCTATTACGTCCCTGATGCATCATGCCCCGATTTTGATTGAAAATGGTTATTTCCCGTTATGGTCGTCACTTCGATGATTGACGCTAGACGGGCGGTATGCATTATTGAGAACAGGTATGACCCACAGGCAAACGCACCATTATGAACACACGCATTTCTTAAGCTATGGGACATCGATTTGTAGAAAACATTGCATCATGATCCTGATTATTATCGTCATAATCACCATCACAATCATTTAAATCAAGTTCCCCGTAGTTATTCTCATAGTCCGTGCCGTAACATTATGGCGCCACTTCTTGGATTTATTGAAAATAATGCCCTCTAACGTTTTAAGTGAAAGTGGACAGAAGTAATGTAGGTCGTTTCGACGAGAAATGCATGGTTGACTATGAACTCATGCATACGTAGACATCTCTTATCAATGAGGCGCGTGGCTTCGCCAGCAAAATCAACCGAGCCAAATTTGGGAACAATACCCAACCATGAACTTTATGAGCACGCAAGTCTGACACAAAACGGTGACTAGATTTTTTTCTTAGATTTCTTTAGTAGCAAACGACAGCTCTTCGTCTATCGCAGCTCAGTGTTATTTCGGGATGGTATCTCAGATAATAGTTGCGCTGTGCAGCTAAAATAATACAGAACCTTGATCAAGAGTATTGTAATGCTACCGTTCATGTTTATGTTGCCAACATCATGTGATTGAACGCTATCTACAGCTACAAGCGTAACACAATTGACATTTTGAGAGCTTTGAAAATACCAATAACCGGGACATTAATCACCATTACACTAAGACCTAGCAAGGCAGAGTCAAGAAGCTGTTAAAGAATAACAGCATGATCAATGTGCTCTTAGTGCCATAGTACCGGCAGGTGATAAATTTACATTTTATCCGAGAAATCTCGGGAGACATATAATTTTGCTTATCTTTGCCATGCTACATGTCGGTGTCACTTTATGACCACCCCTTGATCTTCCAGTTCGGTATACATTGTGGTAAGCTTCCAGGGTAACGGTTATCCGAGAGCGTTCTGTTCCCTGAATACGGCCTTAGCTTCTATGTTTTGTTGCTCCGCATCGTTCAATGACCAATCCGATTTCACACAAGTGGAGCAGGTTTTGCACTGCCGATTGATATATTCACAGTCACGAACTATTTCATTTGCATGACTGTCAAAGTTTGCTGAAAGCATTTCCCCGTTTGGTCAACAACAACAAGCAGATCTGAGACACAGCAATCGTTCTTCCAGATAACCGTCAGATATTCTTACATCAAAGCAGCAAACTCTGGCACAGGCCGAAATGGCAGTGTTGATGTCCATTACGTTACGCAGTTATTCGATCACCACAAAATGCAAGCACTTTAAATATCTATGTTGTGTCAACCGAAACGTTCAATCCATAAACAAACAGCCACGGGTTGATGATGTGCACTTAAATTGATTGCGTATTTACAAACAAATAATATAACAGACAACATGAATCAATTGTGCGTAGTTATTGTAGTTTTCCTCAATCAACCACAATCTCTGGGAATTGAACCATGGCAAGAATTCTTCCGGACATTAATAACTGCAGAGCATCAGGCGGGAACAACGTATCGCCTACACTTTAACAATTGAATATGCCACAAGGTCACCACGGGGCGTGTCGCAGTCTTAGTTGGCTACCGAATGAGAGTGAAGCAAATACCAGGGTTCTGTGAAACAGACAACGCCTTAAGAGCAGCATCATTGACTCATCATTGTGTATTTGACAATCTAGGCTGAGTACTTTGAGGTGGTAGAATGTGTTGAAGTATCATATAATTTACACATTGACATTAAAGTTTTAGAAACTTGTCACTTTATTTAAAAACTGTACCTACCCAACAATTGGATTGCACCTTACTTGCTCTTCTTTTTTTAAATGATGAGTTTGTCATGAGGCTCAATAAGCAGATGTGATATAATAATATGAACATTTGATCTGTTTTTACTTTCAAGAGCTGCACAGTGTTCTTAAAGGAAACTTTCCCGTTAATATCACCACATTCGACACATTTCTTGAGTAACACTTTTTGGGCTGAAAACGAAGCTAAGCATAAGCTGAGCATATTGACTTTATTAATCGTAGGCGTAATTTAATTGTGGTCTGGGGTTAGGTAGAATTGTAAGTAATGACGGATAAGTGATAAGAAATATTAATGTATTACAAACAAAAATATAACTGGCCATATGTGGTAGTTATCATTTATAATAACTGTACTAGTCAACTTCTGACAAACATTTTTAAATGGTGTGTCTCTCCCTACCGCAATGTTGTGCATCAACGCAGCTATCGGCAGGTTTGAAGATGCGGAAGAAAATTTTACACAAATAAAGAGTTATTCCTTCTGTAAATTATTTACCGGATCTATATATATATATCAGTAACATATCTGACCATAGACAGTCTTGGGGTCACATCACTATGATATAGCAATAATATAACTATCAATGTAAAATAATATACGTTTATGATTCATTATGCACTACGTCATGAAGCGGAGCAAATGCCATTTTCGTAGTTAGTTGACATGAGTATCCTACCAGTTTAATGAAGCGTATATAACGCAGCTCGTGTCCAGGATTAAGGAGCTGGAAATAGCGATGAACATCCATGCTGTTAATCCAATAGTATCCAGCGTAATAAGCAGAGGGCTTTCCCTGCAGTTAACTTTCAGCATATCATATGACCAATGGGCCTTGTGTTAAATTTTTTGATGGTGCCTGTGTTGCTCAACCTCGCATTCATTATTGAGCGGGAACCTTTTTCACTGAACATTTCCTTGAGTCTGGTAATAATGCAGTCATTTGCAATAATCAGTCGTAATTATCTCCGCGACGAAGACATTAATTGATCCAGTGGTGTCCCACGTTAAGGGCAAGTTCTGAATTTTTTATCCACCTCGGACAAGCACAACCAGTCTTCTTGGCGCAGCATATTTATATGCTTAACAAAGTTACTAAAGGGCTGTCCAGAAATTGCAGACCTTGGTCATTAAATGTTTAATTTATTTATGTGTTTGTAGAGTAAATATTAAACAACTAAAGTATTAGAGATGCCAGCGATGCATTAGTGGATACGTCAGGTACGAGATATAAGATAGAACATTTTGTGAGTCTCGCCGCTGGCGTGGGACGTTATGACACGCGCTTTTCCTAGCATACACAGCTCTGTAATTGCTGACATTGCTTCCTATCAGCAAGAAGCAATAATATGTTGATTGTGCAACCACTACACAAATTACAACGGCTGACGCGAATACCACAGGGCGCCATTGGAACGCGATAGTTATGGCCGTGCTTTGTTTGATTTGTCATTGAAAACGACAACCATATTTATTTCTTAGTAGCCAGTGAAACTACACTCATCGGTTGCAGTATGCATTAAAACGTTACCAGTGTTACTCAACCTTTACCACCAATTCTTCACGCTACTTGCCATATTAGATCTGCGATATTGGCTTGTTTGTCAGCATATCGACTAAATGCAAATTCTCGACTAATTTCAAAAGATATTGCTCCGTCAGCTACACATCGGTCAGATTAACAACACACGGACAGTGAACCCTTTTGGCGTAGCTATAGGCTCGTTGAGCTTATTGAGACATTTCATGAACATTTTAGGATGATAAACGTTAACCAAGAATTACCTGGTGTGATTTCTATTTGACTGCTGCTGCAGAAGTCTCTGGGCTCAGGTAAATATTTGCTGGACATGTGGAAATCTTAGTGTAATCTATTAAAATAGGTTTCAATTTGATGAAAGAAATCGTCAGATCAGCTGGTATATACACCGCAATAACGACGGTTGAAAACGCTTGCTCTATTAAAGATATTTAAAATCTAATCAGACTTATTCATTAAGCCCTCAATGTGACATTTGTTGACGCCACAAACCAAGCAGCAAGGAGGCCGAGCCGTAGAAATTATCGCAGCAGCAAATTACTTTTCTGCGGCCAAGAACAGCCACTCATCCAACAGTAAACTTTCACGAGATAACTGAGGCCTGCCGAACTGGTAGAGAGTACTAACACCGTCATCATTCAGTCAAAACACCAGTGAGGGACGGCCCACAATCCTTGGCGGCAAAGGGGCGACCTATTTGCACTGGCACAGGCGGGCAGTGTATAATATGTATATGCGCTAGTACAAACCAGCTATGCCACACACACCAGAAGCAAATACTTGCAATTGGCGCGTGATTGAAACCAATGCTTTATGCGAATGAACATGCAATTATGATTGAGGCGTTCAAAATGATCGCTGGCGGTGTAAGATTTGTGTATACAGAAATCACAGTTAATGATTGATGGTGCAGGTACATATTGAAATCACAATTAGATACTTAACTGCAGCATGTATACAGTGTGATAAACAGTTGAGTGCCAAGATACGTATTGAAGCCTACACCGCGGGATGAGGAGCGCCAAAAAACAATCCGAGGCAAGCATTTTGGCTAAGGCGCAAAAAAAATGCTGGAGGCCTACTATCAACTAGTCTGCTGGGCTAAGGTAAGGCAGCGCCCTACTTTGAGCAGTTAGGTCATCCAACCCACCGCATCACCATCAACAGCCCATGATAAGTCCATGATTGGGTGCTCATGACGGACGCCCATCCCATCATACAAGCCCGGTTGTCAGTCACTTCGCCAACCAGGGCTGAGTACCAACTGCTTTCCAGCAAGTTCACTCAAAGCAGCACGGCCGGCTGTTAGCAAATGATCCCCCGTTAATTGACTGACTAGGGTGAGTTCGACTACCTGGTCAGAGACACTCGACAGGTTGGTACCCTGATTGGGGCGTCATAGGGGTGCCCATCGAGTCACATTATCACATTTTACAATGGCATCCAGCCGCAGTACTTCCACCTGTGGGCATGTTTACTGGCCAAATCCGTCATTAACCTTCTCACCATGCTCCAGCGAGTCACCCCTGATGAGGCCATGGGTACAGCAATTGACAGTACCTTCTTTCGTCATGCCTCGTTGCTTAAGCTGGGTGGTGTCTAGGTATAGGTCGCAGAACGGCCTTTTTAATTGCGAGAAAGAATATTGCGTGAGCTGTCTCTAGGACGTACCATGGTACCCGGAAGTGGTCATGGGCCAATGGTGGAACCGTGAAGCAGCTGCACCAACCAGAAGAGCACGCTGCGTATACACATGCACAAAGCACAAAACCTCCGGATTCTGCGCATAAATAGGTATAACCATTTAAAAAAAACAAATTCTGAAAACGTTAAAAAATGTCAAACTGTATCGCATGCCGAAAAATGAGCTTACAAACCTACATACATGCATACACAAACTCGACTTATCTAGAAAATTTGGCGAACGCATTCGACAAACTAAAAATGACATTAAACGTTAAACCGCTATTTGCTTTATCCTCCCTTGGTGCTGGTACTGCTTAATATTGTCCGTTCGGCTGCGACTATGCGTGGTATTTTCTGCGCATTGACATTCGCATCAGTCGAAGCATTCCAGTACATTACCGATGGAATATATCACGACATTAGAGTAATTGTAGCTGTTAATCAAATATGGAATACTTATGTCGGTTATTCAAAATATGCCGACCCCACTCAATCACAGGGTACAAAGACATGCATGCAACAAACTCCATCCTGAAGGAAACCTCCAGGTTATAAAATTTTAAGTCTTGTGAATATTCCACGTACTTTATAAAATGACTTCTATTTCATTGTAACAAACGAGCCATACCAATTGACGGTTTTTGCGAGTTGTATATCTACGACGTCTAAGGACACAAATATGTTGTTGTTATTGTAAGACATCACGATATCTCTTTTATGTGTTTGGATGTATGTGTGTGTGTGCGTGTGTGCGGCTTCGTGTGGGTTTTTTTGGGGGGAGGCGATGGGTTGGTAGGCGCGTTGGTTTGTAGCTGTAATGATTATAATTTGAATGATTTACGTGTCGACACTTCAAAGTCGTCATGGTCTAACAGTTTTGAAGGATTTTGCCGATAGCCACTTAAGTGGCATGGCTATCATACAATTACATAAAAAGCCCCATTGACGGGTGTATCAGCGGGGTTTCTTTAGATAAATTTTGTGCGCGTAGAAACGGTTCCTTTGTCTTCATCATCAGCAGGACATATGCCTGTGTGACGAGGTTTGTCCATTGCTATGTCCATTTGGTCACTTTTGAAATAATGGACTGAACATGTCCAATGAATTAAGTCGCATGTATCGCAGAACATGTTTATGAACAGCGTTTGCGTTAATCGTATAAGCGTATAAATATGTTGCGCCAATAATACTGGTTGTGCTTGTCCCATCTTGATGAAAAATGCAGAACTTGCTCCCAACATGTGGTCCCACCAGATCAATGTATGTTTTTATAATAAAGATAATTACGATAGATTATTGCAAATAACCGCGCCATGAATGAAACCCAAATCTCCAGACACACGCAATTATGTTCAGTGAAAAATGCTCCCACTCAATAATAAATGCAAGGTAAAACGACGCAGGCACCTAAAATAACTGAAACACATGGCCTATTAGTCAGACGAAATGCTTCAAGATAGCGTCAGAGAAATCCTTCGGCTTATAGCGCTGGATCCAATAATTCGAGAACATATTGTACCTGCCTGATATGAACCGAACCATTGTGAGTTGATGTTATGCTATTGTGAATGGCTGGTGGAATTCTGGCTAGGGTTTGCGTGGGATTGAGGGAAACGCCAATAACAACTCAGTTGATAAGTGATTGGTTTGGAGAGTAGCTCTTATTCACTGTTATTGGTTTATCTGATATTAGCCAAGCGTCTGCGTATGAATGATGTTGTTCACAGAGTAGCCCTTCAGATTTGTATTAATGTTTTGACCTGAGAGTGTGATGTGTTTATTTATATTCGCATCTCATTAGCTAATTTGGTGTGTTAACGTACAATTGAATCATGTCGTCTGTTATATTAATGTTTTTTAAATACGCATTAAATTTAAGTACACATCATAGGCCTGTGGCTGTTTTTTGGTTGTAACATTTCTTTTGACACAACAAAGATATTTACTATGAAATATGCAACAAAGGAGCCCATGTTTTACTATGACTTGGGCTGTGTCATGATGAGAAGGATGCTAATGAATAGGCCCATCGTGTCTTGCTTGACATGAAGGTTATTAAATCAGGTTTTATGAGTGTATTCATGAGCAATCACATATTGTATAATAATGCTTGTAAGAGTACAGCTGTCGACGATTGGAAATGCTAATATGACATAGGATTGCAACTGGAGGGAGATATACACTGCTATTCAAGGTACGTTTTCAGCGATTTTGTGCAATTTGCATTTTGCTATCGTTGCATTTTGTTATCGCTTCTTTTCAGCCTAGGGTGAATTGTACAGTCTAGGAACACCAAATCGTTGATAATGTTTCGATAAAGGCTCTCTGAAAACAGCCCTCTAAACTCTATTTGCAAAAAATATTGAAATAATTACTGAACCAGTAACTACGCATGCCCAAATATGCATAACTGTTCGAACGTCGCTCCTTTTCAGCCCCTGTTACGCCAACTCGGCAGTGAGCTTCAGGCACACATTGTTGGGGCTATTTTGTTACTGCCGAATAACGGTTTCGTCAAATGCCTGTAGCAAATTACAATCAAAACTTTCATATAGTTACACGGGTAACACATTAATGTTGAATATACATGCTGGTATATACGATGTTACCGAATTAATAATTGTGGTCGAATTTCGGTGGAACGTACCGGACATCAACACCGCCACCTCGGCCCGTGCCGGAGTTTGCTGCTGCTTAGGGTTGTATATTGCACAGTTATCTGGAAGCTAGATTGCTGTGTCTCAGATCTGATTGTTGTTGTTGACCAAACGGCCAAAAGCTGCTAGCACAGGCGTGTTAAATCCATCCACGGACTTTGCCAGTCGTGCGAATGGAATAGTTCGTGCCTTTGAATATATAAATCGGACATTCAACAGTGCGGAACAACAAGTCCTAGAAGTTGAGGCCGATTGCAGGAAACATAACGCTCTCGGATAACAGTTACCTGTGAGGCTTACTTGTTTCCGCATTCAAGACATTTTATGACTGACACTGTCATGCGTGATGCCATGACTAAAACCAAAACGCGTTGCGTCACCGCAATCATTGATGTCAAAACGAATGAAATGAAAAGCCCTGATTCAAATGTGACTGTGGGGCAATAAACAAAGATGACATGGTAGCTGCGGACCAATATAGCTGTCGTAATGTTGTTATTACATACATATTTGCAAATGCACCTTCGATGCATTTTTAATAAACTTACTTTCTCCTCAATGAGTGATATACTGTATTCGTACCAAAGAGGGTGCTTTCTATTTATTTACGTGATATTTTCTTACTGTTTCTTATGTTCAATTTCCTTCCTCATGTGTATCGAAACGACCCACAAGCTTTGATTTCACCAGACTTTGGATAAACAGCGGAACCATACGGCGCGTTTGCACTTTATTGCTACCAGCTTTAAAAGTTACATTGCGCAAAGTTTAAACTACAAAGGCTAGCCACAAAATAAATAATGAACGAATTTATACTTGAACTAATGTGATTTCCTTAGTATAATGTCATCCACCAAATGTCACGCTCCCAGAACCCTGGAATTTAGCTGGTAAAGATGTTGTTCTATATGTGTATGTATCATTGTTACAAATTATGACGGCTAAATTAATATGCTATATTACGTAAATCATAGATATAATTGTTACTGTAATAGACATGCTTTGTCGTTGGGTCATCAAAACGTACCTCGTCCGGACAATCCTTAGTCAGATGTAATGATGTGATTCCTTTAGGGTGTGATAATTGCACATATAACAACGACTATTCCGCATGCATGAATCTCGTGTTGTAGCTTCTGTCTGCCTGGTAAGGCATAATATTTGTTATGATTTGCTTTGCATCTGTAGTCTTTGTTACAAACCAGATTTTCAAATTATTTTGATAAAACTTCTGCGTTCCACAATGATACTTGGTAATATTTACGTGACAAAGAAGCTACTTCTCACTAACCCGAGATCAACAGAAACTTAATTCATGGAACATACCCAGTGGGCACAACACGTGGAATCTACGTGTAAAATACGTGGAGAAACTGGTGTAATTCACGTAGATAATACGCGTAAAAGGCAAGTTTAATTCACGTGGATATGGACACGTGGAAAACACGTGTGCTCTTCCACCTAAATTCAACGATACAAAATATCTGTATTCAGGTAGTTTTTACTTCCTCTTTAGTAATTTTTTTGTTTTTTAATATATTTCACAAGATTATTAAACCAAGTACATTCATTTCTCAGAAATATCCAACTATAAGTGCTACATGATCACAAATAACAATATTAAACATGTTTTGAACATTACGAGCAAATGTCAACATACAAAGGCAACAAATTAGTGGAAAAAGGCAGGTTTGTTCATGAAACACATTAAACCAGTCACCACATACATGAGCATCATGAATATACACAGATATAACATGATTTACTTTCACGCTAATAAAATACAAATTATAAAATGTACTTAAAAGGCCACTGAAATGCAAAACCGAATTTTTGTTATCGCATTTTGATGATAATTTTTAAGTGACTTTCTGGGTGACGTCACCTAATTGACACAACTCAGACAAATTCGTCTAGGATGGCTTTCATCAGTAAACCACTAAACGAAAGTGAGTGAATGAGTTTGATGACTTCATACAGGAAAGTCTGCGAATTTGATCGGTAATATCTCGGCAACCAGTTATGACATCTCAGTCATACTGTTGTCAAAATGTCACAAAATCATCTTCATAATTAGATGACAACACAAATTTGAATTTTGCATGTAAGTGGCTCTTTAAGTAAACGATCTAGTCAAATCTATGAAAAATATAAATGTGTGAGTAAATCAACAATCATTACCAATAGGCAATATTTAAACTTCTCTTGGGTGCATTCCTCAGTCGGTTGGCTAGAAAGACATTAACAGCAGCCTCGGTGAACCCATGAATCAAAAACTATCCTGGACTTCCAAGTAATTAGCCAATGGTGAACCTACCGACAATTAATTTGCAGAGTGCCATTTTCTCAATGCTGGCTTTGTCACCTGACCCGTTCATGTTAAGCTTGCACTGCAGGGAATTATCGATTAATCTGCAAGCAATATGTCTGATTGAATACAATTGGTGCATGGAAATTTCTTAAACATTGCCAATTCAGGCAAAATGCATAAGTGCAAGTTGTTTGGATCATGGATATACATCATATACATATACATAGAGAATCTCACCTGCTTGTCAAATCGTTCATCGTATCCCGGACACTGCACAATGATTTTCATACACTTCTGAAACTGACACAAAAATGTGACATTTGGAAAATATTTCATTGCTGTTTATTAGATCTAATGCCCACTACTCCTTAAAAAAACTGCGATTTTACATACCCACTCTGGTTGTCCATAAACTGCTCATTTAAATTTTGAAGTTCCTCAGTGCTGTTCATCTGCACAGCTTCAGGAAGCATTTTGCCACTATCGGCCAGCTCTCTCCTCTCCTGCCTTTTCAGTATATCCCTGATTTGCAGAGCAGAAGAGGCAGCGCTCCTGAAAACCTGTGCACAAACAAATTATGCAGTGTTCAATTACTATGCTGCTGACTACAAACTCATAAATAATACCTTTCTCAATAGCAGCATTAAAACAGAGAAAATATTTAAAGAAAATATTCACAAATGTGCACTTATGTTAAAGGAAAACCATCATTGCTCAACCGACGACTGCTAGAATGAGTGACAGATGAGCCATGACTGTGGGACTGAGTGACAAATGAGCGATGACGACCGTGTGGAACGGATTGACAGATGAACGATGACTGTGAGATGGACTGACAGTAGCCCTACAAGACGTCTGGTATAAATTCATGTTACCGTTACACCAGAGCTAGACTGACAGATGAACGATGACTGTGAGATAGACTGACAGATGAACGATGACTGTGAGATGGAGGAACAGTCAACAGATGAACCATGGCGTGTGTATAAGATGGTTGTGGTGTATTAAGGAGCAAGCCTCCAAAAAACCACGAGGCGTGCCTACAGCCTTTCCGCTGCAACTAACTAGCTGCAACGGCTGGCACTTTGCTGAGAGCGATAATACAGGTTTCATGCACCAATGAGCATAAAATCATAAACCATGAAGACATTATATAGGGCAAGCAGTTTTTGTACAGCTACTTCGGTAAACTTCTTTTCATTGAAAGAATAACATTTAAATATGACTCACTTGTAAACTTAGAAACTGTCAAAAATATAGCAAATGAATTCTCCAAAACTACAGCAAATCGCGCCAATCAGCGGTTAGCGGTTAACCCCCGGTGGGGTCTCCACCACGGGCTAGCAGGTCACGGGTTCGAACCTCGCCTACGTTTGGGGGTATCTCACCTGAATTTAGACTCATTATTCCAGGAGACCCCTGTCACGATAGTAACTAAGCAGATGAAAGCCAAAAACCGTCATCATCCCCAGAGCTCATAGATCGATAGCACCAAAAGTTGTGAAATCCACTATATCTTGGCATATCTAGCACAAGCCTAGCTGGGGCTGTCAGGTTAACACATGGCCATATTTCTGGTATAAACTGAAAAAAAGAATATTTAAATAATAATTTACAAATGGGTCCTAAAATTCACGTCTTTTCCACGTGTTTTTGACACGTCAATTCCACGTGATTAATACTCGTGGAATCCACGTGGATATCACGTGAAAACACGTGGATCCACCAATTCACCAAAAATCCACATGATTTCCACGTGGATTCCACGTGTTGTGCTCACTGGGTAAATACATTACATATACCATACTCCGTTTACTAGTCAAACACGTACCACTGCATCAGTGTAAATCAAATGGACACTCTGTTTCCATGCTAGTATCAATGATCCGTTTTCAATTCACCTCTATTAAATACATGTTTTCTTGCCATCTCCACTTCTTAACTGCATACTATATGTCATAAAAAGACCGGTTAAAAATACACCACAACAACGTACACAAACTTTGTTTAATTAGCTGCATATATGCCATATATAATGCTTGTGTTATTACAGTGCATGTCACACACACACCATTTGCCGGCCGCCTCATTAACCACGGTGTTGTAAGGATTGTGACAAAGAAAGCAACCTTGCTCAATTGATATTCACGACAATAATCCAATCTCGTAAAAGCCCGTTTTGACGAATAAACAACAATTCCGTTCATTCGATACTTTTGGCATATTCGGTTTGTTGTGCTCCTATTACGAAGACCTTACGATCATTCAGCCGTGGCCATTTTCCGTCTTTATTGCTGCTCTTTCATAGCTATCTCAAAGAGAGCCTGCAATACCAATATATTAATGTGTAATATTATCAGTTTGAGGGTTATGAATAAAGCCGTGAGGTCAGTTTATGTACCGACCGTAAGTAACATAAGACATGACTTTGTCTTTGACGCATAAAACGGAGTGTTGATCGCAAAAAACCCGCTTGTATTTAGCGTGCTTTGGGGGCACTTTCAATATCAGCCATGTTATAATGAAGTGGATTCATAGATTTGTAGGCTTGGAGCCTGCTTTGCTAGTATTCAATAATACTAAATGTGAATCTTGGCGCCGTTGTTCATACTGTGAAGTTACAGAAAATCACTATAACATGACAAATCGTGAATAATTGTGTTATTGATATAGAAACTCCCACCCACTATGATCATCCCACAAACCATTCCTAATTCAATTCCACAGCAAACCAACTCGCTCTTTGGTAGACTAACAACACCCTGTCCGAAGCGTTTGCGAAGAATTCCCCGCTTCGTTTTAACGAAAACAGCTTGCGACGTGAATGATTTAAATATCCCGATCAAACATCTAAGGAACATACATGTTCTTATATATATCTGTGAAAATATTTTCATGGAAATATTAACGTTGGACCACCATGTTTTAAGTTTGAGCTAGCGAACTTAAGTCAGCTACCTTGCTGAGCACGCTAGGAGACTTCAGATTCTTTTTGTATACGGATAAGACGGCCAGCTCAGCTTGACGTCTCAAAAAACATGAGTTTGCGGACTTAAGTTTCTTTATGGATACGGCCCCAGGCATAATTTATCACCAAGAGGCGTCATTCCACGAATTGCAGCATTATTTTCTCCTCGTCTTGCCTGTTTTGACATGTGTATTTGCTCCGCATGGTTCCGCACCGTATATTACCTCGTCCCAAATCACTTGCTTCAGACAACGCTCACATTTCGATGTCCTTACTCGGAATTATACATTACCACTTGTTAAGCACGATTGTTTTGCGTCGCAATGGATGTTTGTAGTAAATCACTGGGCCTTTCTTTTTCACGATTGAATGAACATGGCTCATGAATAATTCGCTAGTCAATTGTATGTACGTTCGGTTAAAGTTTGCAGCGCTGCTGAATACTGCTAATAGGACTATTGCTGCTGCGGATTGCTGGACTATTAAGGGCCGTTAATGTTCAAGCTGAGCTGGCCGCTTTAACCGTATTCAAAAATAATCTAATGTCGCTTAGCCAACTCCACTCTGTGTCAGCTAGGTAGATTACTTAAGTTTGCAAGCTCAAACTTAGAAATTGCGTTGCAACAGTAATATTTCCGTGAAAATGCTTTCATAGATATGAATAAGAACAAGTATGTTCTTAAAATGAACCAAAACATAATAAGCCGTTCGTAATTTATGACACACCAATTTTTATCGGAATATTAAAATTTCCTACACCTCATGTTGTTTTCGTAAAAATGAAGCAGGGAATTCGCCGAAAGCAGTCGGGTCGCTTTTGAAAAGGGTGCTGTTTCCAAGAAAGCAAGGCCATTTGTAGTAGTCTAGATCCGAATTAGGAGTGGTATGCGGGATAATCCAAGTGAACGGGAGTTACCAAGTGAATGAAATATTCATGCACGATTGGTCAATTTACAGATCGATTGTCAGACTGCAATAAGCTTATTCAGCAGCTTCAATAGCCTTGCCTGAAATAGGAGTGATAATATGCATAACAATTTCCAATTAATTAGAGCACGAAGCTTCAATTGCTGTTGTTATTCAATTAGATTGTCACGAAGGCATACATATAATGGTGCTAGTATTATTGGCTTTTGGCGCTAACAACTTGAGCCACTTCATTTCCCACTACACACAATCTATATGCATTCATTTCGAGTGCGCATAACTAATTGACACTGTCAATAAAATTCGAACTCTATGCGACCGTAAACATCCCTAAGACTGCAACGACTTATTGGTGAGATTTTATGAAACAGCACATAGAAATACTGACATGTTATTGCCAAAGTATGAAAGTATCACTGGTTTACAATAAACACTTGCTAGGCTATTTACATCACATGGTCTGTTCATCAAACAACGTAAATAACAGGGTATTAATAACAAGGACGCAATTAACAGCTACTGTGCAGTTAAGGTTTAATGAGCTTTTCTTTGGAAAATCCGTTATTGTTCAAGCACTAGTAATTGTTATTCGTCGCCATTTAATTGGTAGTGGTCTTATGAGTAATTGCACCCATTTGCTTATATTATAAGGATGTTTTATGCATACTGTCCGTGAATCTTTTATTGAGGTGCCCATTTATGTAACCAATGCGTGTATAATGTTTTTGTTGTCCAAGTA
Source organism: Urechis unicinctus (assembly GCA_034190875.2). Lineage (NCBI taxonomy): Eukaryota > Metazoa > Annelida > Polychaeta > Xenopneusta > Urechidae > Urechis > Urechis unicinctus. The sequence goes on along the minus strand of CM067344.1, from coordinate 14,297 downwards.
CTGAGGACAGTCTATAATACGTAGACTTCGGTTGAGCCGCTGAGAGTAGATTTCGTATAGTTCATCACATTTATTGACGAGCTGTGTACATCATTTCAATGGCATTCTGTCAAGTACCCGATGTTATATTAAACAGACGGAAGTCGTTTCAACTTGCCCGTCCCGGCACTAAATTATAGCGGTAATCAATATGTGGTAGATAATGTACGGTTGCGCACAATGACTTCAGCAAATATCTGGCCAACAAAATACTGCAACATTCGCTTATAATTCTTAATCAAACATAAACAAAAACCACCTACCGCTGTCTTACGAAGACGAGCACCATACAAAAGTGACCCATGGGTAAGAATCCCACCGCATCGCGCTGGCTGTAATGAGAAGTAAGTGAGAAATTGACGGTGGAATGTAACCCAAGCAGCCATTTGTCTATGCTGGCCTATTGCTCGACTACAAATGATCCTGTTGGATTTACATCAAAGGAAAAGGATTTGATCGGGACAAGTAAAAGCACACGCGCTATTAAATTATATATATGTACATATATATATATATATATATATATATATAGATATATATATATATATATATATATATATATATATATATATATATATATATCTATACATATATATATATAGATATAGATATATATATATATTTATATATATATATATATATACATATATATATATATAAATATATATATATATATATATATATATATATATATATATATATATATATATATATATATATATATAGATGCTATATATAGCACTGCTGACCAATGTGCAACGCTGTGTACTGTGATTGATCGGTGTCAAATACGTTTGCGCAAAGTGATATATGACTTAGCTCATTATCACCTGATCCATTAGCGGAAAGCGTGGTATTTGATGATGATTGATTATGAACTTTATTGTGACAAAATGTCAAATCGCTGCTCTCTGTGGGTATATGCATACACAAACATGTGTCATTTAACTTGTGCCTGTCACGTAGGGTTGGCCAATTTCAGTAAATAAATAGTGTTGCTCTTCTCAACTAAGCTACCCACCAGCATAAACTTATTATACACAAACAAGTAACCAAGATAATGGTTACCAGGTCATCGTTAGATAACTATCCCCAGTGCCGTATTTTTACAATAACAATGGTATGCATCTAATGTAGTTAAATTTGATGAAAGACAATAGCCGTGTACTTCTTGACACATCTCGACTATCACTGAATTAAACCAATACCATCGGTTTTTTGGTTACATGAGATTAAGCAGAGAGATAATTTCATCTTATGTTGATGTAGACCTCCGTCTTGTGGGATTGGCGAGTCAATTTGCTTTCGAGGAGGTCAATTTGTACAGATATCACTGAGGTAGGATAGCATCGCGATCCTAGTTCATATGCATCCGAGAGTTCTTCCTTTATAGCCTCGATGATAATAACCGACCGAACGAGGCTTCCCCAGCGATCGTAAAGCTTAATGTCTGCAATGAACAGAATGATGTGGTGCATTCAAACCTCTTCCTTAGGGTTGGTCATTATGTAACAAGGTAGAGCGTATACTGAGAGTCAACACCGGCAGCTTTTTGAAGCACAAGCGTGAGGTATGACCAATCATCAGGGGTATAATACATGGTATACACTTTTCCTCACATTAGCGATGGTTATCTCGTTCGTTGCTGATTTCTTCTAGTTGATATTGACTACTTAACCTCTCGAACACCATTTTAACATAAATATGTTCAGGCGCCACGCGACTTTCGGCTGTTTTCGGCGAATTGGTGCAGTGATAATTGTGCTTCCTTTTCTGCGCAGCTTACAAAATAACAATCTTTCTAAATCTTTACAAATTGATTGAAAAAGAGGCACTGAAAAAGCCTCCAATGTACGTGCATGTACAAGTCTAACCTTTTCTACCCTGATTAATTGCACATTTAAAGTGGTCTGAGTAAAATGGCTTAAAAGGATCATTTGTAGATAATATTAATGTAATATATATTGGTTGATTAAACCAAATAATCACTTGGTTGGATATAATATTTTTTTGTATAAGTTGTGCACAGCGAAATTACTGCCATGCGGTCGTTTGAATATAAGCAGTTTTTTATACACACTTTATCAGTGATTCGTGGAACAGTACAAAGTCACCGATGAGGTCGTCATATCGACTGTTTTCACAATGGGTATGGTGAATGCGTTAGATTTGATGATCATTGGTCAACACCATAATTACTATCGACTAAGTATCTATTACAAAGTTAAGTGACATGACAAATGAGGTATTTTCTCAGTCGAATCATTTAAATGGGCATGCAGCTATTCTCCGTAAACTAAAAAAGAAATGGCCCAGGTGAAACTTTCCTGTATCTACATTGTATATAGCTGATTGTCAAAAGTACACCCAATATGCAAATATAACCTTTTAGCAAATGTGAAAACCCTGTAAATCCACCGAATAAAAGCGATTAACTAGGCCCACATTAGGCTGATAGTATACAATATGCAAATGACATATTGGGATGCTCAGTGACATTAAATCATTGTTTTATATCGCCGCTAATGTTTCATAGCACCCGAATGTTCCTCTAACACTGGGTCAAAACCGTAACAACCGTACCGGTAATTCCTCTTAGTGACAAAATCGTGAAGCCGCTGCTAATATAGTTCAGAAGGGCGAATGCTTGGTCGATTAATGTTTTCGTTAATTGCAACGTACAAAAGAAAGGCCTGTTTGGTGTAGTATGTTTGCAGCATTCTATTTCACACAACCTTCCATATGCGGTTAGTGCAATGCTTTAGACAGAAAGTAATACCCTGTCACTTGGCTGTTAGTCATTGATATATACTGAAAGATATTATTGTCTGCAATATCCTACCCAACGAGAAGCAGCCGCCGCAGTATGTAGCTTAACGATATTGCAAGCACTATGTTGATACCATCTCAAACGCAATACGGTCACTTTAGATGAGGTCGTCATATCGACTGTTTTCACAATGGGTATGGTGAATGCGTTAGATTTGATGATCATTGGTCAACACCATAATTACTATCGACTAAGTATCTATAACAAAGTTAAGTGACATGACAAATGAGGTATTTTCTCAGTCGAATCATTTAAATGGGCATGCAGCTATTCTCCGTAAACTAAAAAAGAAATGGCCCAGGTGAAACTTTCCTGTATCTACATTGTATATAGCTGATTGTCAAAAGTACACCCAATATGCAAATATAACCTTTTAGCAAATGTGAAAACCCTGTAAATCCACCGAATAAAAGCGATTAACTAGGCCCACATTAGGCTGATAGTATACAATATGCAAATGACATATTGGGATGCTCAGTGACATTAAATCATTGTTTTTATATCGCCGCTAATGTTTCATAGCACCCGAATGTTCCTCTAACACTGGGTCAAAACCGTAACAACCGTACCGGTAATTCCTCTTAGTGACAAAATCGTGAAGCCGCTGCTAATATAGTTCAGAAGGGCGAATGCTTGGTCGATTAATGTTTTCGTTAATTGCAACGTACAAAAGAAAGGCCTGTTTGGTGTAGTATGTTTGCAGCATTCTATTTCACACAACCTTCCATATGCGGTTAGTGCAATGCTTTAGACAGAAAGTAATACCCTGTCACTTGGCTGTTAGTCATTGATATATACTGAAAGATATTATTGTCTGCAATATCCTACCCAACGAGAAGCAGCCGCAGTATGTAGCTTAACGATATTGCAAGCACTATGTTGATACCATCTCAAACGCAGACATACGGTCACTTTAGATGAGGTCGTCATATCGACTGTTTTCACAATGGGTATGGTGAATGCGTTAGATTTGATGATCATTGGTCAACACCATAATTACTATCGACTAAGTATCTATAACAAAGTTAAGTGACATGACAAATGAGGTATTTTCTCAGTCGAATCATTTAAATGGGCATGCAGCTATTCTCCGTAAACTAAAAAAGAAATGGCCCAGGTGAAACTTTCCTGTATCTACATTGTATATAGCTGATTGTCAAAAGTACACCCAATATGCAAATATAACCTTTTAGCAAATGTGAAAACCCTGTAAATCCACCGAATAAAAGCGATTAACTAGGCCCACATTAGGCTGATAGTATACAATATGCAAATGACATATTGGGATGCTCAGTGACATTAAATCATTGTTTTATATCGCCGCTAATGTTTCATAGCACCCGAATGTTCCTCTAACACTGGGTCAAAACCGTAACAACCGTACCGGTAATTCCTCTTAGTGACAAAATCGTGAAGCCGCTGCTAATATAGTTCAGAAGGGCGAATGCTTGGTCGATTAATGTTTTCGTTAATTGCAACGTACAAAAGAAAGGCCTGTTTGGTGTAGTATGTTTGCAGCATTCTATTTCACACAACCTTCCATATGCGGTTAGTGCAATGCTTTAGACAGAAAGTAATACCCTGTCACTTGGCTGTTAGTCATTGATATATACTGAAAGATATTATTGTCTGCAATATCCTACCCAACGAGAAGCAGCCGCAGTATGTAGCTTAACGATATTGCAAGCACTATGTTGATACCATCTCAAACGCAGACATACGGTCACTTTAGATGAGGTCGTCATATCGACTGTTTTCACAATGGGTATGGTGAATGCGTTAGATTTGATGATCATTGGTCAACACCATAATTACTATCGACTAAGTATCTATAACAAAGTTAAGTGACATGACAAATGAGGTATTTTCTCAGTCGAATCATTTAAATGGGCATGCAGCTATTCTCCGTAAACTAAAAAAGAAATGGCCCAGGTGAAACTTTCCTGTGTCTACATTGTATATAGCTGATTGTCAAAAGTACACCCAATATGCAAATATAACCTTTTAGCAAATGTGAAAACCCTGTAAATCCACCAAATAAAAGCGATTAACTAGGCCCACATTAGGCTGATAGTATACAATACGCAAATGACATATTGGGATGCTCAGTGACATTAAATCATTGTTTTATATCGCCGCTAATGTTTCATAGCACCCGAATGTTCCTCTAACACTGGGTCAAAACCGTAACAACCGTACCGGTAATTCCTCTTAGTGACAAAATCGTGAAGCCGCTGCTAATATAGTTCAGAAGGGCGAATGCTTGGTCGATTAATGTTTTCGTTAATTGCAACGTACAAAAGAAAGGCCTGTTTGGTGTAGTATGTTTGCAGCATTCTATTTCACACAACCTTCCATATGCGGTTAGTGCAATGCTTTAGACAGAAAGTAATACCCTGTCACTTGGCTGTTAGTCATTGATATATACTGAAAGATATTATTGTCTGCAATATCCTACCCAACGAGAAGCAGCCGCAGTATGTAGCTTAACGATATTGCAAGCACTATGTTGATACCATCTCAAACGCAGACATACGGTCACTTTAGTCTATATTCATTGGCGTTGCTGACAATGCTTTAGCTCCCATTTTGCGTCTGTGTGGAACGCTTTCCTTGCTGACACCCACTGGCGGCTCAACGTTGTAGTGTCCTGTCAACAAGGTCGTGAGATTCTTCATGATTGGAATTCAAAAACGTTATCATTCAGGTATCCGCCTAGGCATTATAAACGGTACTGACCAGGCATGACAGATACCTAAGGTGAAACTTCCTAAGCAAGCTTAACTTTCAAAGAACAGCAGCTTATTAATGTATGTTTAAGTGCTTTAGATGGTTGTTGAGTGCTCTGTAGTTAAAGCCAGGTTAAACCCTGGCTGCCAACGTGCCGTTGAATCTGTATTCACATCATAATCATTACCTTGATGGTTGCTTCATAAACCGCTAGCCGAAGAGTTACTTACCCGCTTCATATGACATGGTGGCATCCCATAATCCACGCAATGAGAATGATACATATACCCAGCAACCACGACGGGGAAATGTCAATGTTATCCCTGGAATAATATGCTTAGTGATAAAATGCTTGTTCGCGCACCACATGCTATCAGAGACCCCAGAGGTACTTTTGAACTAATTCATGAAAAATCTATTGTTAAAAACTTCATCAGCTTATTCCTGGCTACGTATGTAGATGATTTCTGCTATGTTGGTAGGAATTTTCTAATTCGCCCGGCTTAGACACTAGATACATTCCATAAAAAACAAAAACAAGCGAAGTGCAGGCGATAATGTCCAATAAAAATTTAATAGCGCATGTGCAGTTGTTTGTCCCGCTTACTGCGTGATTGCATATTTGTGAACGAAGCTTCACAGCTATTATCGCAGCACAGATAGTAAAAATGGCTCATAATTTGACGTTCCCAATAGCATTGAAGGGTTACAATCATTATAGAAACTAGGTAATAAAACAGAACCTGATAAGATTTTTATTTTATCGCCTCACACTGAGTTCCTAAGATTGAATCTGGGTAAACAAATGTATTCAAAGCTTGCAGCATTCTGCACTTCAAGCGAATACCATGGCTGCAGCACATTGGCTGGAACGGGGCAATTGCTTTAATTATCTAAGCATCCCATATGCAGTTCAACGTTGCGTGATCCACTCGGTTTACCGGAAACTACGCCGCCAATCGTATCGAATGTAATATCCTGTCAATTAAAAACTGCTACACGAACCATTGATCTAGCCATTGATCCAATAATCCACAAACAGGACACCAACAGTTGGGTTAACTTTGGCGTTAAAATCACACTACGTTTATTGACGTTCTAGCCGTTTGATATTTGCATTGATACTTTAATGCGTCTTATGACTCGGATGTGTATGTAACACATCTGTGGTTGTGTAAATTACATGATGGTACATGACCACTCTTGTTTATAACGGATGTTTTTGTGGTTTTTATGGTTGTATAAATTCAAATGTGGTTGAATAATTTCGTTGGAATCAATACAAAAAGTCAATATTTCGATTGATAAATATCGTAGCATCTGTGACGATAGTACCAACCATACTCAATCATGCTGGAATATATATTTGCGAAGTTTATAGCAAAACTGACACAGACAAACGCTGGTATTTAAGCTTAATGATGCCCTATATTGCTCGCTGCGTATTATATCTACCTTTGGCATTTAATGGGCCAATTACAAGATATTGTCAAATCTCGGCTAGAATATTTGATCCGATAATTTAGTCGTCTTTGCATACCACATAAGGTGTTGGCTTTTGAGGGAAGGGCAAATATGCAATAATTGCATGCACATGCATGGTACTTGATCTACATTGTTCTAAATATTCTGATGCTTAGAAATCATTTTCTTATACAAATTGCATGGCCGCTTATCTAATACTCGGTGTATTTTCAAAAGATACCAATCTGTGCATCTCCTCTAGAACAGCTGCAGTTGGGAATACCTCTGATACATGGGCGCAATTTTAGGGACCTTGCGCAAGAGCATTGTTATTCAATAATAATACAAATCAAAGCCCTAAAAGTCTCTGCTTAGGCACTAGTATGGACGACTTTGCGTGTAAACGGTGTATTAGCTCTGCGCTGACCAATAAAGCAGCTCGCATGAATTGATATTACCGCCACATTTGAATCATCGCAACTACAAAATCCTGATTTGGCAAAATTGAGCTAAATCTTCCTTCACAATTGCCTATTCAGTGGTTCCGGGTACAGCCGCAAAGTATCGCACTAGCAGTGCGTGTTGCATCTGATTGCCATAGCTTGTGAAGTAAATTATAAGAACACCAGTGCGATTACAAATAGATTACTAAGGTATTTTAATTACAAGTTTCAAAAATGTAGCCGCGCATGCATTCATATTTTACATATTCAACATGTTTATCGCATCTACATTGTGCAGTCATGGTATCATGGGTTCTCTCGTTTGGCCCGTCTAATTGAGTTTGTTGGTTTACTAAGCCTCTTCTTATACGCAGTTATATCTGACGATAATTGATAAGTCAAAATTTTGTCCTGAATATTCGCCTTTAGTCAAAGCACGCATTAACTGTGCGAAACAGCAAATAAATTATGTTTGCTTTCTGATTTGGCTGACATCGAATGATGTGCCAAATGTATAACGCCAACAAACCGGATGTTGTTAAGTAGGTAATCCGACCATATATCACCAACATTTGAGTGGACGATTATTGAGAAGAATGACCTGCATGGCCAATATCCAATGCGCCATAAATAGGGATAACAGCCGGCTACCACGATAAAACTTATGTACAATATGTAACCCCTGTATGATCAACTAGGACTTCCAATTATACATCATAACAAGATCCAGATGAGCTGTCAAACTGGGAGATCCACGATACCCTTTATAAATGTATTCGGGATGAAAGCAACCGCTCTATATTCTCAAAAAACACAGCGTTGTTGCCCTTCTTACCATCTTTGTCTTTGAACAAAGCGAATTAATGCCGTACACATTGTCAACTGCTGCAATGCATTTTCATGTTGCAACTTATAATGCCATGTATTTTCCATGCCTTATCCGTCAGGTAAAATACTGCACTGATCCAAACGATATTCAATGGCATGCTAGATGAGATCAATACGCCAGGATATGAACAAGGCTAACTTGCCTGTATTTAATGGAGGTGGAACATTTATCAACGCGAATGTTTATCCTGCACAGGCAGAATGGACGTTAATTTTACAGTAAGCCACTATTTGTATTGTGAATTCGGTCGCCACTATAAAGTGCAACACAGTCAGAAACTAAATCCTAATTGTTGTCATTGCCAATATATTCATCATTCTCAATATCGTATACATCGTACTTCGGCTCGTAGTGGTTGTCTTTCCGTGCATAAAACGACGCATGTAGATATCGAATGCGTAAGGCAACTACAAAATGCCCCTATCTCAGTATATGTACAGATAAATTCGCCATCTCTCCAATGAACAGATATGTATTTCCTACATCGGATGATTTCGTAGCCAGAAATTGAGTCTGGAATATTCACGATTCGAATAGACCCAGGAAGAAAGATATTGCCTATAAATGACATCACAACAACAGTTATAGGAATATATTCCCTTTGTAGTACGCCTCATCAACCACAGCGTTTATATACTCCTGCCAAATAACTATGTCAAAACTCGCCAGAATGAGCAGCGTATAGCTAATATTTACTGGTCTAATCAACACAGTTTGTTCAATAAAATACCATTGCAAAGCCTGAGACACATTCATGACATCGTTTAATATAATGCTCTGTGAGAACAATCAGCCGATTAGTGACGTCGTCGGCGCTGTGGGTATTTTGTCCTTACCAACAAATAGGTATCATATCCGTCACATTACCAGCAGTATTTAAGATGCAAGTCAAGAGAAAATTTGGAAATATAAGTAAAAAACTTTATGTCAGCGTTATGTGTATGCATGCTACAAAAATATACAGCATCTGAAAAAGACTTGTCACGGTGTATATACTCGCTTATTCAGCCAGAAATTCATGATTATTGTGAATATAAATTCAGTATGTCAAGAAAACTATGGTTTTAGTTCCTATTTTGTAGAAATAGCTGGTTATTTTGGGCTAAAAGAAATGGTGTTAGACGTAAGCGCGAGTTATGCAGATTCGTGAGTAAAAAACGACGCAAGTTATAGGGGCATAGCGTTAATTGCCCAATTCAATTCGCTGGTTTACATCGAAGCTAATCACAATTGGGTTTTTGTATCACCATCTGTTGTTTCAAAGGTAGTTATATTTGAAATATAGCTTTACAGGTCAGCCGGTTTTTTTTCGTAGCTGGATTCAACCCTTCAGTTACTAGAGAGGAAGCAAGAAACACTAGACAATAGACGGAAAATGTTAGATTGAATACATTAGTAATTGCAAAATGCAATATATTCACCATGAGATTCAATTATTCTATGTAAGGACAGACACGTTAAATAATTGTAATATCTGGTATCAGAATTATACATTTAACGTCCAACGACAAACATATGGTTCCTGCATTTTTCAATTATTCATGGCATTCGGCCTGATCCTGTGTTTCCTACAAATGTCGTTTCTTTATATCATAAACAGCGACTGGAATATGCTGAGTTATGCAATAATTGGTTACTGCTGGTGCGGCAGTCGCGGTTGGGAGGGGAGAGTGGCCTCCGAGGTTATAGGACATTTCAATGTCAGAGCCTCAGAGCAAATGAGGAAAGATATTGCTGCATTTGGGGTACAAGTCACCACAGTGTTTTCAAGTACCTGCCTCTAGAACAAGCAAAGGCAGACCACAGACGTCTTTGCTGAGTAAAGTACCTACTATCAAATAGGAATAGACGGGTATGACGATGAATAGCATGAACAGTTGAAATGCAAAATAATCCTCTGCTTTTACAAGCTACGAGTTATGACAGATATACCACTGTAGGGGCATGATTGTAATTGTTGAATACCATCTACATAAATATAAATCTCTACTATGCCATGCAAATGTACAAAACGGCAAGCAACAAGGAGCTCATCCATAGAATGGCTATAGCTTTGTAACTCTTGGTTACCTACTCCCTAGATTTGATTACCTTACAGACAAAATCATTTAACTCGGAACTGAAATATTTGGAATTGCTGGGTGTTATGCAGCACTCTCAGTAGATTGTCACTGCCACGTTCTCAGACATTTTACCTGCGGTGGTTTGAAAGCGACAAACTCGCAAGTTGGCAGTATTCAAGCAAAAATGAGGCTATAATTTGACTACTGTCGCATTTCATAAAGTAACTACACTCTCGTTTTGCCGACGGTTATCAGGCAACATTTGACATTCGCTGTAGAGGGCTCATGCAAATCTCTCAAAATGTTAGGAATACATCCACCAACTCTAGACATGGTTTGAAAGGAAACGTTGTGCTCTTTATTAAAACATTGCATTTGCTTAGATTATTTTCATAGCGTGATGTTTGAGCATATTGGTCTCAGATGCATCGTCAGTATCAGATAATGTAATCATCCAGTTATATGCCGCTGCTTCCTCGCGCAGCAAAGCCCATTTATATTCATCAGAAATAGGCATTTTATGTTGTGTTTGGTATCCATTTGTATTACACTGCTTCCATAGGAAATAACAATACCGTGTACATGAGCATCAATACTTTATAACGCACGTGGTATGTGAATCGTTAATAATTGAAGCATCAGCCCAAATCACTCATCCGTGTTTATATTTAGTCTGTTAACCTCCTGTAAAAATACAAACCAAGCCACCTCTGCGATTTGTGACATATTATTGTAAAAAACCTAATTTTAGCTCATATACTTTCGAACGTATGACGATCTTTGGTTTATATAATCACAGCCCATGATCAGTGAACGTATCAAGCGAAACTATCAGCATATGTTGCTTGGGGTTGTGTGAATGTTGTTTTCACAAGTCTTGCCCTTTTTAGTTATACATATGCTTAACATAATTCCTGCTTCACATACATGTTGGAAACCTTATAAACCAATCCTCCAAATGAATGCCGTGAAAACAGCGCAATAGGAACCTCTGATGTTAATGTCGGTCAATGCATATTTAAAAGGGTTGTGGAATACTGTTACATTTATGCTAGTCCCTCTCCGTACATGTTGCGTCTCGGAACTTATTTACAGACCAGGGTGGAGTTAAGATGTGTTTTATTTTTTGTTAACACAGAATGGCAATTTGCACTAGCTACTATAAATAAGAAGTAGACGATAGAAGTGTCGATGTTGTTGTAGATGGTGGGTGGAGTGTACAAATAAGTTCGTCAGCAAAGATATAAAGATGCGATACAGAGAAAGAACATACAAAACCTCTCTGTGATATACTTCACCAATTCTCTGCTCGTACTTTTCGAAATAAGGCATGCTTTTTTTATCATATAGAGCGAAAGGTGTACTCGCATGAAAATATAATCTTCCATAAAACTTTTCTTAACTTTTATCCATGATAAATGATTGGGGAAACGAAATTGCGTAAATCCTTTTGCTGAACGATATGCTGATAAAAATTGGTATATAATGTATTATTTTGCTAGATGTTTCTTCGTCTTACGCTATAATGCAAAAGCCGCGCAAAACACGAGAGCATTGGATGTGGCTAATGTGTCTACGCGTGTAGTTTAAATATCGGTACTCCGCAATTATATATGCCCATAGAAGGTTGGATATTTGCATAATAATAATAATAATATCCTGAAAACTCGTGGACGAGAGGGTAAAAACTGGATACTTGGAATAACAGGTGTCATAAGTAGTTTATATTTGAATTAAACTGTTTCAAAGAACTTATATATAAAAACTAAATACCGATGAGCACCTGCATGCTTAGAAACGTACAATTTAGATTCATGGCATGTCGCGGAACCACTCCCCGAACCGAGAACTTTGGGTTAAGCATTGTCCTTGTAAATTGTCCTGCATAGAACAATATAACGCACGCATAAATGCAGAATTAAGCTCCCAAGAATCGATGAAGTCAAAATGTTATCGTTAACTTATCAAAGCGTATGCACCCTTGGGTCGAATTGTAAGATAAATTGTTGCGAGGGTCTCATTTGTTGCTCATAAAAATGTTTTAGTTTTCATAACGTCATAACAACAACGTGACGGCGATGATCCGTATGCCATTGACAAGGAATAAAAAGGAGAGCATGAAATGTTATCATTACCTTAGTTGTGTAAATAAATAATTTTGTTGAACCCTATCCGAAAACATGGCTTTTTTTCAAACAAGAGCGAGCGCGTGTGTGTGTGTAAGAAATGGTTACAGCAGACTAGTTTGTACATGATAACAAAGCAATATGCCACTGACTGACTTATGTTTTTTATGGGTCCGAATTGGTTCTGATAAATGCTGCCAAGGAGCGTTGATTGCAGCGAAAATTTGTCAAACATGGCATTTAAAAACATTGCATTATTACTTAGAGTTACCAGGTTACAATAGTATTTCTAATGGATGTAATTATTGCTACCCGAGCACAAGCAGAAGCTGATGGCTAATATTGAAGCAAGCATTTCGCCATAGAACGAAGTGGCTACAAGACGACTGCAGAACGTAAATCTGATTTATATAGCTTTGATGGCTCTGTATACTATGTAGAGCCGAAACGTGATTTCATTTTAAGAGTAGAAGACGGATAATATAAGCATAATATCAGCTAAAATATGATTATATTCTTTACAGCAGACGATTAACCCTTTTGTGTTTTCATTTACGAGATTCAAGCATTTGATATATAGTACATACAAAGATTAACAATGTTCCAACAATTTCAGTTTGATATGTTTTTATGTATATCATCCTCAGCAGCTCTATAAAACTCAACTGTGAAACCCTGTTAATTAGATTATCATTAGATCATAAGATGATCTATCGCGAGAGAGAGAGCGGGAAAGAGAGAGAGAGAGAGAGAGAGAGAGAGAGAGGGGGAGAGAGAGAGAGAGAGAGAGAGAGATAGAGAGAGAAGGTGAGAGAGTGAGAAGGAGAGAGAGAGGGAGGTACCAGGATAGCGATAGGGTAAGATATAAATACATATATGTATATAGATCGAGAGAGAAAGAGAGACAGAAAGAGAGAGAGAGATGTTTAGAACTACGAAAATGAGATATTGAATCTGACTCGGTACGGAGAGCTTGGTGGTATCCTCTTTTAGGATCCGGGCAATGCATATCTGTGATTGGATTTCCACAATGCTATGCCGTCGGTGTGGATGGACTGAATGTAATTAGCTAGGCAGTTTGTTTCCATCAAGCTCTTAATGTGATTACGTTTTGAAACCATCAAGTACTTTGGCTGCCAGCTTCGATATGCTTATTGGAAAGGAAAACCGTGATAAGTTGGCTACCGTGGTCATTTATTTATCCAATAGTGATGCCACTTTACTCGATTAAACGTATATGTCCCCCGCATGACTCGCTACAGCGCCCACTCCGAATCTCATCAAAAGTAAATATAAATCCAGGACAACAAATGTTGAGCAAAGGTTTAAACAAAACTGATTGAATGTGATGTGCGAATTGATCTCACGTGACAGCGGCAGAGAGTAAAATTCTCCTTATATTGACACTACGATGCAGCCTGGCTGTGACTGTGACGGCCATCAGAACTTACGACATGCTGCTCTATGGGGGATCACTGCCAAATGTTTTTCTAACTTTGGCGATTGAGGTACTTGGTGTGTCACACATCACAATTTATGCGTATTTAATATGCACCATACCTAACTTGGTCTAGATGTATGTATGATCAGCGCCTTAAAATTGATGGTTAATTAAATCTTTTTGGGGGGTTTTTTAAATTTTTTTTTTTTGGGAAATGTATTGGGTGTTCCTTTTAAACCTTTTTTCCCCCTTTTTTCCCCAAAAAAAAAAAA
>CM067343.1:73642863-73672776 GCA_034190875.2 Urechis unicinctus | reverse complement strand
CACTAGAAATGAACGCGCATCGACACTGTCAGCGCTAGTAATAGTTATCAAACTATACAAACTGGTCGTCTCAAAATCATATGGAGAGAGGTGACTTGCCAAGAGGATCTGGTTGACAAAAATCTGATGGTTTACATCTTTTCCTGGGTGGGGGAGGGGTAGAGTTCGGGAAAGGGACGTGGCTAATAAATTCACCACTTCTCATTCTCCTACAAGCTCTCCGCGTTCAGGATTACAGTTGATCATGACTTGCAATTTGTTAAACTATTGCTGATTGGATATTGTTTACTGATCTTGATTATGTCAATCAATGTAGTATTCTCTAAGAAAGCATATCCAAACTTTATTCATGTTGTGAATTTGTTCACATTCACTACAGGGTGGTACTTCAGTCAACGTACGTGATGTGCCGACATATGTATTGTGTCCTAACTCTGTTATCATAACGTTCAATTCGGACAGACCAATAGGTGCTGCCACCTAGCGGAGTGGAGTAAAACAAGCTGTGGATCACCAGCAGTCGTATTCATTCTTAGATACCAGAAGTCAATATAAAAACATCAAATATTAGCAATGTGTAAGTCATAACTAGCGTTTAGCTTACAATAAATAAAATACACTTGCTTTTATCATAATTTCACTAGCAGTAGGAGTGTCCATGATTCTTGGAATATGATTTTTCACCAAACTATCGTTGGTAGATAAAAGACCTTTGACTTCATCTACTCCATCCTAGATTAAACCAGCTACTCACGAAAATGAGTTTGATGTTGGTATGTACATTCATTGTTCATGCATCATGTCTCAACCATGCGTACAATCTATGATGGTTCGTCCTGATTTCCGTCGTTTGACAAGTTGAATTGGACGAATATCATCGCATTTATATCAAATATGTCTAAGGGCAATAAGTGTAATCACTTAGCGTGTTGTCAGGATGCAACCGCCACTCAGAATATATCGCTCACTGTGAAATACATCCATATGGTGCGATTCAATAAAGGTCAACCAGTGACATGGCAAATATGTGATAAATTAAATACATCTTGTTTTGGTCATCAGAAATCTGAAAGATCGCATTTTGCGAGCTACAAGTAACCGGGAATAAGACCAAAGCCTTAGTATGAAGATCATTAATATTTATTAAATTTGAACACATCACTGTTATCTCTTTTGTACGCTAGACAATAAACCGTAAAACACGGCATATCGAGATGACATTGTTGATTAAACGAATTCACCATATGTTACCAAATGTTATAAAATAACCTTGGACCGCGATCAGCTATTGACAGATAAAAGCATCAATCAAAATTTGCGCCACTGTACTGCATTACAGATGACAGCTAGTGATCAAGCGTCCCACCTACTGAAGTGATATAGTTACTGAGCTATACTACTTTGGCCCCTCTGGGCCCAAGCCAGCCGTTTTTTGGGCGGCCGTATTTTTGGGCGACTTTGTTTCGGTTTCGGTTTCGTGGTCGGGTTTGAGGGAGTAGCCGCCGCCTAGAGGCTAATATGTTGTAATTTTCCGCCCATTAGAACAAATGGTACTGTATGGTAAACATGATTCATAGCACGCAAGCATGGAAGGCCCAAACCGATTACGTTGAGATTCACGGCCAAGACCCTCCACCATATCCCCGCTCGAAGGCCGCCCTGGAAGTGCTTAAAAAACAAAACGCTTTCGACCATAGATACAGGGAGATATTTACCAGATTAAGGGACAGGGTGGCGGGCAAAAACCCATGCCCTCAGTCAATCCCCCGAAAACCAGTTCCACTGCTAGCCCCCGCCCCAGGTCACAGGTCCCGCACCCCTGGCCAATCTCCCGAAAACCAGTTCTGCGCCCCAGGTCAGGCAAACCAGTTCCTACACCCCACCTCAATTTCAGGAAAACCAAATGGGCCGTCAAGAACTATCTGCGGGGAGGGGTAATGCAACTTCCTCAGTCTCACCGGCTTGCCTCAGACCTCATGATCTTCCAAAAAGGCGTGCGTACGAAGATGCGAAAAGTTATGTATGGGGAGCTGAATGAGCTAGGGGGACTCATGTGCCAGTTCGCCATCAAGGTGAGACTCTACAAGCACGGCAATGATTGCAGTACTGAGTATATTGAGCCAGTCTTGTGAAATAAGCAGCAGGTGGTTCTGGCCCCAGAAGACATCGACGCTGCGCTGAACCAGTCCAACACCACAATCCAAGCGGGGCTGGAGAAGTGGATCAGTCAAGGTTCTGGTTGGGCTTTTTTTTAATGCTGTGATAACTCTCTGGATTGACAACCACTCAAGAGCGGCTCCTACATCGTGCTACAGAACCCCCTGGCAAACAAGCAGGCCATCATAAACGTAAAGTACCGGGACGACTTATGTATACTATGGGCCATCACAGCCACCCTCCGTCCAGTCGCCAAGGATCCACAGCGGCCCTCAAAATATAACATTCAGTGGCTGTTAGATCAGCTGATGGGAAAGGGGGTGGAGTACCCTATCCCACGTCGAAAAAATAGAAAAGTATCTCCATCTAGCCCTGAACGTTTTTTGGCTTGGATGGGAAAACCACTATCGTACAGAAAGCACTCCCACACCTGCATATACCTCATGCTTGTTGAGAAAGACAGCAGGTTCCATTACACGCTCAATAAGGACCTGAACCGCCTACTCTATGACCAGACCAAGCACAAATGCTGCAAGTTCTTCTGCGAGATTTGCCTCCACTGATATACCACAGAGAAACTGCTCCTGGTCCACAAGCCTGAGTGTGCGGTAATCGGGCAAACTGGATATGCCTGAGGAGGGGAAGAACAGATTATCCTTTCAGAACTGGCAGAAGCAGCTTCCGGCCACCCACTGCCACGTCTGCAAGAAACGCCTGAACACTGACTCCGTCAGCGACAACTGCCACATAACCGGCAAATACAGAGGGCCTGCACACAACGTGTGTAACCTGAAACTTTGGTTGAGCCCTAAGACAACCCCTATCCGTGTGGTTTTCCACAACCTGCGGGGCTATGACTCCCACCTCCTGATGCAGGGGATAAGCAAAGTGGTGGGGAACATCAACTGCATCCCCAACAACATGGAGAAATATTTTTCCCTATCCCTTGGAGAGTAGCGCTTCTTTGACAGCGCCCAATTTCTTCTGGCCTTGCTCGACAAACTGGTCTTGGCCAACAGCCCAGACGCCTTTGCGGTGATGGTGGCTGCTTTTGCCCAAGGGGGTCTTCCCCTATGAGTTCATGAACAGCTGGGATAAGTTCGATTCCCCCCTGCTGCTGATCCAAGACTCCTACAGCAAGCTCTCAGAGCAGGGCATATACACCACAGACTACGCCTAGAGCACATTTTGGTGTAAGAACATGGGCGTCTACCACGACCTACAGGGTGCCAGGCCAACATCATTTCAATAGACGGCATATCCAGTAGGTTGATCAGTCTTCAGCAGCAGTTTCGCGTGCTTGGTCTTTGCTAGCAGCTGGCGTATATGGGTGTGTTTCTCCCTTGTCGAGATTACATCATTGTCGCGTAAGGCATCTTCAAACGAGTCCCGGTCCTTGGTGTGAAAGAGCATCAGCCAGCGAGTCTGTTTACGCAGATCCTTCAGAACGGCGTTACACTTTTGGGTGAGGACCCACACACTTTGTTGTGCATGCAGGCAGATAAAGGCCAGCTCAGACAACACATCTTTCTTCTTGGTTATGTCCTTTGTTGCCGAACAGTCATCGATGATGTAGAGGGGAGGCTTGCCCTTGAATTAGTGGTAAAAGGTCCTCAGGTGGTCATGGAACTGCTCCCCAGGATCAACGACATAGACCTCCGAATCGTTCCACACCCATGGCCGTGACTGATAGGCCGCATTAAACTGTATGGTAGGGCAGAGGATTACAGTATGCTTAAAGGCGCAGAAGAAGGGGCCTTGGAGGACGTCGAGGATGAATGCTGTTTTCCCACATCATGTCTGCCCACAAACAATTACCGAACAGGGATCATCTGGAAATGTAAACGCTTCTCCCACATTTGTCTGATCCCGAAGATGGGACTCCCATATCCTGTCCCACTGGTGGCGGCGGCTCAAAGCTTCCTCTATTTGGAACCACCAGAACCGAGTTGACCCCCGCATTGCTGCCGATATGCTGTTTCTCAGTTGGGATAGTAATCAGATATATTGTAGCCAACAACGTTTCCAATAGCGAGGCTCATATCCGACGGAGCTATGTAAAGGCCCGTTCCAAACACATAATCAACTTTTAAGGAAACATTCTGGAGGACGTTCTTATACCGGCGGATGGATGACGGAATGACTGCTGAAGAGTTGATGGCATCCTCAACGTCAGCATGAAATTGCTTTTGGGCATCAGAGGGCGTTACAACACCTAGTATCTTTGAGAGGGTCTGAGCCTGAGGACCAAGAATGACCCATACTTAGGTCCTGATGCTGTCGTTAATTCGCTCAACGCCGGTCTGTATGAAGCCATCAGACTTGTCCAGTATGAAGGTACTCTAGGCCTCGTCAGCTTCAGGTCCCTGTGCTAGATGTAGAACAGCCCCCATTTTCTCCTGAAAGGATTGTAGGTTGCTTGCGTTGTCAAAACCTGGCTTTTTATCCTTTTCCGCCTCAAAGGCCATCCGTGTAGGGTCATAACAAACGTTTCGACCAGCAAACTTGACGACACTCTCGTAACCATACACATCATGTGCATATAAGACACCAAGGCCACTATTAGCGGTGATATGCCCTGCGATCGTATGGATTGTCATAGGGGTTATGTGCATAATCCTGAGGTAGAGGAGCTTGTAGTTCTGCCAATAGGTGACGCACTGTGTAATAAAGGTTAAAGGTGTAGAGAGCTTTCACGAATGGAATCCCAGTCTTGAGGTAGTTGGGGATGACACGCCGCAGCTGGTCAACCAGTCTTTTACAACTTTGTCTGCTATTACCGGCGGCACTTTATAGTTACTGGCTATATCAGGAAACTTTGCTGTGAATGTACAGCCATTGTGAACAACTTGAAATGTTTGTCGGGTTAGTTTAACTCCCGCCGAAATGCCTGTATACACCCAACCGTTTTATATGTAGCTTTTCTATTGAATGTAAAGGCTTGTTTATCCAATGTACTATGTATCACATTCTGTAATATGTTCAAAGCGACGAGGTTGTGTCCCTGAAAAATGCTATTGACAATAGTGCAGGTGATCTATGCGTAGGTCTTAGATCAATCACCTACACTGTGGGTTGGTATAACATTGAATCAACTATGCCCATTAGAAAGGGGCAAATTTCTACAGGAAAAGGATTAAGTGGCGACGGTGTGTTAAAAATATTGGGTCTTGATAAGGGTCTGGGTGGAGGATGGATTCCTTCAGGTCATCACATTGGTGACCGGCCTGTCCACTTTAGCGTCTTTGTCCACCTCGATCAAGTCAGTACCAATACGCTTCATGAAGTTGTGGACTGTGGGGGTGGCTCTTATGGTGATATTATAGCCTCAAACATCGCTAATCCTGTGTCAAAACGTGTTACTGTCGGAGCTGTGAATGAGTTAAAGGTTCAGATAAGAGATAATAAGGGACGCCTATTGAAAAATCACGACCATGCTATAAGTGCTGTTCTTCAATTTACAAAATGTCAATAAAAGCGAGTATTTATGGAACTCAACAAAAAACGGATTAGGGCGCCGACCTCTCTGAATATGATAAAATGGCCTATGTTGATGGTTACATAATATCCGGCTTGCAGAACGCGCTTAACGCCAATGACTATGTTAAAAAACCCCTATGTTGATGCGCTTCACATCCAGCCTTCAACGAAACCCCCCATTACTGTTTGGGCCAAAGAAAGAGGCCGGTTGGTCAATGGAGCGTATAAATTGTCATTTGGTGCGCGGCCGGACCTTCTAGGTGTCATGCAGTGTGGCTATTATGTAACCAAACAAAGGGACAAGCATGTGGACGTCCACGTGTTTACCACACCTCTCGAGTTGGCTGATGATGATGCCATCTGGGCAACAAAGTCAGTAGTAGCACTCCTAATTGAACATGACATATAGACTTATGTGTCTACAACAACAGTAAGAAACAACAGCCGCCCATTCCTTTGGAGCCACCAGATGTGAATCCAGGCCACTCGTATCGGCTGAATGAGATCACACTCAAGAAGCAATATCTTGAGAAAGAAATTGAAAAATATGGTGCTATCTAGAAAAATATAGGTGTCTAGTAATAGTGGATGCAGTACACACTGTGTTAGTTGCTTTTGGTATGTGTCTTGGCGCAAGCATTGCAGGTGTAATGTCTACAGTAGTTGCCAGTCCTATTGCCACAGTGTTGGGTGCTCATGGAGCCGCTTGTGGGCTACTTGTAATTGTTTGAAAATTCATCAGTTGGAGGCTGATTATTAAGGTGAATAAACATGACCAGATCCGCATTCTCGCACAGAGCAAATGGAATACCATTGCAGATGTTACATCGGCGGCGCTTGAAGATGCGTATATCTCAGATGATGAGTTTAAGCTCATTTTTTCTGAGCTCACAAAATATAGCCAAATGAAGGGCGATATTAGGGCTAAATCTGTAAAAGCATGTGAGCCTGAGTCGCCTGTTGATAATGCGGTATTGACCACTAGACTGTGACCTCGGCGGGCAGATATTATGCGCTGTATAGTCAATTTAAAGAGTGTTGTGCATATGGTATATGGAGGAAGTCGTTCTGTACCAGTCATGACGGGATAAAACAAAGAGCAACTTAATTGGAGAGTAAAAGAAAGCACTACATTGGCGGAAGCAACTACTCTGCTGTCATTGAGCAGAACTACTTCAGCAGCTACAACAAGAAGCTGGCTGAGAAAACTAGCAACAAGAGCGGTCGCATTGATGTCGCCTGCCTCTGGGGTCAGACCTTTGAGGAGTTTGCAGTTGCGGATATTTAGAAGAGATGCAAGACAACGGTTTATGGAAACTACATTTACCTTCACTGCGGGGAGAACACGGCCTAATCCCCAGACGGCTTTTGTGTTCTCCTAGTACAGGCTGCTAGCCACCTCATTTGCTCCCCTGTGGACCGCCCCACCCCAGCCACAGACGGCAAAGGAGACCCCCCTGCCACATGGGAGGAGATTGTGCTGCTTAAAATAAAATATCCTTACACTTGGAGCCCTGGAAGGATTATCCTGGCCCAGTAGAAACCTCAGATTCTACTTGGGCTCCACCACAGCCCGCTGCCGACTATCGGAGTCTCTGTCGACTGCATGTTCCGGCTGTGCACCTACGAGGACTTGAGGAAGGATGAAGCCTACAGCCTAGTATACCATAAGGATAAAAACAAGTACAAGGAGATGGTCGCTTGGGGGTACGCAACCATTTCTGGCGAGGACGGTGGGGACTACGCGGCAAACGGTAAGTTTAACACCATCCTACGATCTGGATCACCACGGCCCATGGATGGGCAGGTCATCAAAGATTCCAGAGAGACTGACTGGGTCTTTCTTATGCTGGAAACTCATCACAATGAGAGTAACAACGATACGTCCATATCCCGCCTTAATTGAGAAAACGATGATCGGGTGATGCAGTTCATGGAGGACCTCGACTGAGTGAAAAATTAAACTTAGCATGGCGGCTCCAGATGTTTAATGCTTATAGACCTCTATGGGTGAGCTCAGCCGCGCCCAAACCTAAAACCCGACCCCGAAACAGAAACTAAGTTGCCCAAAAAGACGTCCGCCCGAAAACGGCTGGTTTGGGCCCGGAGGATCCACAGTAGTATAGTTATGAGCATGCGCTCGCACCCTCAGGGACTATACTACTAAGCTGTTACAACGCATGCCTTACTGTCATGGCATCGACCATGGTTGATAATTCAGAGAATGATGGCCACAACTTCTTCCATAATAATGATGATGCGACTTTATATTCATAAATATATATTTTTCTGTTAGAATTGTGAACCAGTTTGTCGAAGATTGAAAAAAACGTTTCACTTTTCGCCTTCCCCTTGTATTAAACAATATTGGCATTGAACATGTTCTCGGAGAAGGTTTTCTACAACTCGCAAGGGTCCTCTTGGTTGTGATCCTGTAAGTCATGTTTACGAACTCGTTAAAGAAGAACCTGAATCTGAAGAGGAGGTCCTTGTGATTGTTATGGTTACGTAAGACACAGACAATCAGTGAACTATATATATATAACATGAAGAGGAAATTTATTCAAACAGAAAAATGGTACACTATGTCAGAATTTTCCATATAAAGCCTAAATAAAAGTGACCCATCCTTTGTGCATATAGCTCCATGTTATCAGAGTGCATTATCTCCACTAGTGGGCAACTGGATTAGATCGTCACTGCATCAAGCTGGTGGGTAACTGACCAGTGCACGCCGCACCACCTGTAATTTCGCATATCCCTACAGGCCAACTGGCTTTTAACCTCTCCCACCCTACTCCTGTACCATGAACTATGTCCCTCACTGGGGCACGATACATATAATGAGGTGACGTCATATCCCGTGGAACCCCACCCACCAACACAATATGGCTGAGGTCATCAGTCAGAGCTACAGCACACGCCATATTTGGTGTCTTGTATGAAGATCGCTCCTGTATGTCGCTGGAGACCCCTTTGAATATGCTAGATACAGGACAGACATAAGTGTTATGCCATGCCATCATGATGACATGTTCACCAGCAACTTCCACGCCATACACCCATTGCTTACCATCAGGTAAGCTGAGGGTGTGTGTGACGGTCTGGGAGACTGTGGAGTAGACCTGGAGCGCGTAATGGCCCTGCTCATCCTCCACACCAAACACAAGGATATCCTCCTCACCCAACAGGCAGCAAACTGTGTTGGTACATCTTGACCCCACCAAGTTCCCCGCCTGCTGCCAGTGGCTGCCGCCGCTCATCATCACCTCCACGCTCTTCTCTAATGTCGTGAAGCCAAGATTAGGCCCACCACCGAGAACGTATATATCTCCTTTATGTACACACATGCAGTGCTTAACGCGTGCCGTGTTAAGGGGAGCACACTCACGCCAACCCCCCTCCAGGAAGTCATGATTCATGACCTCGTTCCAACCGTCTCCCAGGCCGCTTGTTATGAGCGTACTACCGTTCATACAACATGCCACACGACCGTACTGATGCAGAGGCGCGGGTAACCTGGTGACTGTCCTGGCAGGGGAAGCAAGCGAGGTTGTTACAGCATAGACGTCTTGCGTTGCCGGTTGAGAGTCGCCACCTGTCTTCTTACGGGTCCCTAGAATGAGCGCACAATGCTCGGTCTGACGAACTCCGGCAACCACATCACCAAGCACCTTACTGGCTTGTGGGTGACTCTTCAGTATGGGGTCCACGCGTTGGGTATACTTGAGGAATTTTTTAGATAGCTTATCCAAGGGGAGGACATTGAGTAGAGAGACGAGATGGTTTGATCGAGAATCAGGTTGTGCATGCACCCAGTCAAGGGCGCTGGTGAGGCGATCATCTGGTGAACTCACCCCCAAGTCAGGGTGAGAGAGGATAATCCTCACACGTCCAAGAGGGAGCTTTAGAAAATCAGGCGACGTACTGAGGGAATCAAAGTTATCTAGCATCAATGGTCGGGCTTTTTGTACGAGGTCTGAATCACCAACAGCACAAGCAACTTCCCATTGCGAGATGCAGTTGTCAATTGATAGGTCCTGGGAAGACACCTGATAATGCCAGCAATCATCTGTCAGACTCTTGATGCCAAGCAGGTCAGATAAGCTGCCCAATGCTGCTGCATAACGCGTGTCTACTTGCACTGTTCCATGGTACAAGTAATCAAGGCAAATAGAAAGCATATCAGCGTCAAAATTAAGATTAAGTGTAGGAACAGTTTTGTTCGATGATAAAGCCTCTCTGAAATAGCGCGACTGGCCAACTAACACAAGCTTATGTACCTTGAAATGTCTTCCTCGGGAGATTAGCTCCAAATCATGGAAGTCATTTGAGTCTTTGATTGATTTGATATACTCCAGCAAATCAGTGTGATGTGAAGTTCTCACTGGTAGATATGACTCCCCCCTAGAAGGGGCAGCACGCTTTTCTTCGTTCGCCCTACAAGAAATCCCTGTCTGTTTGTTAGCCATGGCTGTGGACCGCTCCTGAAATGAAACGAACGTTTCGACATCTACAGTAGTTCTGATCAAACATTCATAAATGCATCACCAAGACAAGCATAAAACCATCACCAGTATCTAAAGATGATCTATTATATGACAGATATGCTTCAACCAGTTGTTTGTACTTACAGTGTATGCTATCTCACAGACGGGTACTTAGTACATGTTTTGTACGTAGAAGTGAATGTGATGTTTTTTGCTAATCTGGACGGTATGGCGGATATGAAGGTCTGAGGAAAATAAGGTTTTCGAGCTTCTTTAGTGGAACAGAATATGGGTAATCTGTCAATGTACAATTTAAATGAGCTGCTGTTTGCGTTTTCAGATTTGTACCATAAAGGAGAATGTAATTGTTTCCTACTGCTTGCTTTTGTGTCTGTAGATGTCTGACATCGGGGTATGTTCATCAGCAATGTAAGAATTAATGTTATTTTTGCATTTTAGAATTGTGAAAAACCATGATACCAGCTCATTTAAGTTGAATTTAATACAAATTCTATCGAGATTATGATTCACATGGAAAATTCCCTTCTCCCGTCCAACGGTATCACTCTTACGGATTTAAGCTCGCAAATATTGATAAAGTAACTTCATACAGCGCATCTTTGAGCTACTTGTTGATTCCTATATAAATAAACCGAATATGCACGTGATGATTTAACCTCGATCGTCCGGTAACGAATATGATGAAGATCGCTATGTTCTTCTAAGATAAGTCATCTTTGGCGCTTGATACAATTAAATCTTATAATAATCGAACCGGAACTGTATATCACAATGGAAGTGGATTTCATATTTGCAATCAATGTCAATATTTCGAATAATAAACTTGACGATGTCTAAGAGATGTTTAAACTTTCTATATGCACTTACAATTTTGTCAGAAGACTCCTTTGCGTGAAATGCCACGTTTACTTGTGGCTTGGGTCACTTCTGTTTTATAGGGTGTGTCACATGGTACATAACGAAAAGATGACGGCCTCATTTCATGCCCAAACGTCGCTCCTTGAAGTACTTGAAGACCCACCAATGAATGTGAAAATGGCTATTTGCTGTTGGTGATTCATGGTTAATATTTCCTGACATGCATTTTAGACATTCCTCGGAGTCGCAAAAACATTCTTTATATTCACGTAAGATGTAATCCTAGACTTCTAAATTGAACATTAATGACTTCCTCATTTGGCAATGGAACACCAGTAAAGGCTGAGATTATTGGTAGCACATTATTATTATTAAAAGTTGATTAGGTGTAGATGTAGATGATAAATAGGCTCACTGTAAACTTCTGCAAGTCGTAAGAGGTGACTAATAGAGGTTGGGTGGGTGAAAGGGGTGGGGTGAGTAGCCTGTTAGCCGGGGCTTGCGACTCGTGTGGGTGGGCTATTGCATTCATGGGATTGAATGGAGCGGTCCTTGCAAGGGCAATATCTGCAACACACTACTCTGGCCCGGATTTCGCTCAGACTAGAAGCTGAAATCGCGTGGTCCAGTAAATTTACTGGTGGTGACTTGCACGAGGATAATCGTTGCATTATTGTCTTTTACGCCATCTTATTTACGTAAATCGTCACCCCACTCCCCCGTTTATCGTAGAAGGCGTCAGCTTAATCAGGTCAATGTTATCTACTGACCTTTTTGTGTGTGCTCTATAACACATTAGTGTTGGTGTGACTTTAAACCCTACACCTACTTGAGATATTACTGGCGTCTTGATGTGACCGTTGGCGGGCTATTGTTTTCAGCAGGGCAAATGTTCGAACTTAAGACAAGTAATTCATCATCCGTTTGAAGTCAGGCTCTTGGCTCTCGATATACAGTAGTTGCTCAACACTTATATCGTTATCAGTATCACACTGAACCGTACCTGGCACGGCGAGTTGTTCATATATTGTACAGGCCATGCATATATCAATCACCACAATTCTACAACGGTCGCGATGATAGTACATGGAGAATACACGTGGACATTTTTGTGTTCGTATTCAAGTGAATATAGGGCGAATAGTTTTCCTCCCCCTTCACAGATCGATCCTGTACATAACGACTGATAATCTCATAGTTTAATCCCCCCCCCCCGCTCAATCACACCTCTACTGTTAGCAACGTTGTGA
Source organism: Urechis unicinctus (assembly GCA_034190875.2). Taxonomy (NCBI): domain Eukaryota; kingdom Metazoa; phylum Annelida; class Polychaeta; order Xenopneusta; family Urechidae; genus Urechis; species Urechis unicinctus. The sequence continues at coordinate 73,660,520 of CM067343.1, read as the reverse complement.
CGGAATATTCCTGATTGCAAGGCACATGAATGTCATGGTGTCACGCTTACTAAATTGTTATCACTGGATGGAAATGTCACAGACACCATGGAAATCATCTGCAGCCTGTAGTCCTTTTATTGTTGAAGAGATGTAGACAGTTGTTGATGGGAAGAGGTATAGCAACAACGATGAATTTTGCACGTGGGGGGAGGGGGAGGGGAAGAAACGGGTTGTTGGGGTTCAAGAACAGTAACTGCAATAATTCTTTTATGGGCGATGTCAACAACTTTTGAAAGACTAAAGGCTAAGGTGGGAATGTTTTACATTCGCTATTCATCGTTGATGGCCAGGTCGACAAAACAATTTGGAAAACAGTAAAATAATGTACATTACAAGCTGCAGGGAATGTATATGGGGTATCAACAAGACAATGCAGGAATTTCTAAATAACCTTCAAAGTTGATAAAGAGTGATTTGCTACGCGTTTAATAGCTGGAGCCGTTTACTGTCTCTAAAGTCGACATACCAACCTGCAACAGTTACGTTGGCTTCCTTCCATAATGCAAGTGCAAAAGTATATAACATAGTTATTTTTGCTTGTCAAAGAAAGTTATGCCTGGAGTTTGTGTCGTTTTCCCTTCGCATGATTCATTTTATGTACAGAGAAGCTGATGGAATGGGAAATATAATTGTGCTAGCCTCTTGGGGCTGTTCGAAGAGCAATCACTATAGAATATAAATTACATATATATAATTCATGATAGGAAGGGAATCTCTATTGAGTGCAAGGCGCCGCTCGAATGTGACAAGCTCAAGCTGCTTCATTATAAGTCACTATATTAAATTATCTACCAGGTATAGCCACTCAATGAACCAAAGCATTTATCATGAGATAAGTGCCACAAGAAGCGCGCTGATAAAGTGCTTAGGGCCACTGCTTGGTAGACGGGGTGTCATAGTTCATGAGAAGATGGTTGATATCCGAGCATCCCACTTATTGCGTATTCCTTCCCGCTGTACACTTACGTTAGGATTTTCAGATCACTTGAGTGAATTTTATCGTAGACGAACTGTATTTATCTGGGGCCGTATTCATTAATAATCTTAACTTGAGTTGTCCAAACATGAGTCCGCGATCTCAGATCGTAATCATAAAGACTAACGACGCTGATTTCATTCGACCGAGCCACCAATTTTTTTTTATGAATACGTCTAACACAGCCAACTCAGCTTAACCTTTCAAAAACCTGACTTAATGAATACCTAATCTAAAGCTTGTTGACACATGCGGATTGTATGGTAGCATGTACGGACAAAAAAAAAACGGAATCAAACGCCTCAAGCATGCTTTTGATGTTTGGCAATGTTGCCATAAGCAGAGAGAGTGCGACAACTCGCCACCCAGGCGCGTGATTAGGCGAAATCAACTCGACTGAAATCGTTTTCATTCTCCATTGGCAGGCGGGTGGCCGTTAGTTTTCATCCCTGCAATAGGTGCTGTCATCGCCATGACAGTTCTCGTGACCACATTGGGGCTTCACATATTGTATTGTGGTTTAGCTGTGCTGCATTACAGTTCACGGGTGGTGATCAAGCGTCACTTTTACTGATAATGCGTATATTATTAGATTAAGCTCGCTTCGTCTGACGTCACCAGTGCGTGACACCAGCCTGGCGTTCGATGAACGCACTGGAAAGACGATACTACTCATTAGATCAAATAAAGAATCAATTTCAAATTATATATTTGCACGTGAACGGTGATACGTTTGTCACGACTTCAGTTCAAATCAGCTTGATGTACCTGTTAATTCATTAACAAAATCAAATAACATCATAGAACAGGTATTCCCCAGCTTCATCACCATATGAAATTGGCAATATCTGTTTGAAAAAGATACCCCAATAAGTTATTGCAACGACAGATTATTGGATGGGACAAAATTGGCCGACAACAGAAGGGATATATGATAATGTAAATATATGAAATAGTCATGGGATACAAATATAGTACTGTTATCTGGGTGGTATACATCATGAGAAAATTTGACTATGATCGGTCAAAATGATGGCGCAGCACTATCAAGTCTATCATCTAACAGAGAATACAACGTTGATAGGTACCAAACTTATCGAAGTGCACCCCCAGCCCTCCACCCCATCCTTGAGAGGACCTAGATAACAAATGGGAATGTAAGAATAGGGGACGTACTATATTTTAATATGAAACTACCAGAGAGGTCGTACATTGATGGTTCACTGTGTGGCATGCGATTGTCTCGTTCTTAGCAGATGATATACTTCGTGGAAAATACTGCAAATTATTTGTATGTGCCAATATAATTATTATGCAAGAGCACATACAAGATGTTAATTCGTGAAGAGTTGCGCGCAGAATATTTGTCACAAGATGTACCCTCTATCCTACGAGTTTCTTTGGCTCTCTTAAATTTCATCCATACCAGTTCTCCATGGCTGCACTAACTACCATAAATACTGTGAATCATAACGGGGCAGCAATACACTGTGGCAAGGGGTGGATATTGGACAATCATAATGTACTTTTCAATATGCGTGTGAATCTCGAGTGTCCTAGGTCTTGTGACGTCACGATAGCGGGGAGGACAGTCGATCATTTTGAATGGGGGCGTATGCTGTAAGTTAACAAGTTAGTAAATATGTGACGACTTAAGACAAGTTTGTCATAACGTGAGTGCACAGATCTTGCATGTGGGAAGAAAAGCAATAACGGTAATTGTTTGCTTTACATAGATTAATAGCCAGGGTGTGGCATTACATTTGAAAGGATTTGAATATCAACTTAGTTTATGAGAGACGGAAGAAGTCGGGCAGAAGAAATTCTAGTCCTTTGATGAAAGAACCAATGTAATCTAAGAAGCCCACCAGAAGGTAATTGCTTATAACATTGTGTTTGGCTCTTGCCAGGGAGTCTGCTGAAGGTTTTCTGGACAAAAAATCAGCAAGCTTTGTATTATCCGGATGTGCGTTGCAATTACTGTATGGAATATTCTGTACTAAGTCAAAATTATTTAACATACAGACAAAAATCATCTTGACCACAGACGAATGGAACAATTATGAAAAAATTTGTAGTTCTATATATATATATATGTGTGTGTATGTGTGTGTATGTGTGTGTGTGTACACATACAATTTGTGCGTATGTGTGTGTTTGAGTGTTCCATGCAGCTGTATTTTGGGGCATCTTTGTGATGAGTTATGCAACATAAACATTCGTAATCATATGAGAGAGCTCCAACTGACAGCACTTAGCATACATTTTCATCACAGTTTCATCACCTGATTTCGTGGTGCGCTTGAAATATCTCCATATTGCTTGGCCCAAGCCGTTAACTGGCTCTCCTATTTCAGTTTTGAATATTTCCGCATTCTCTGTTTTTGCGCATAATAGTATTCGGACGTCAGCCGCATAATCAGATCTCTTATGACATTAATATATACTGGTCTTGCTGTTACAAATCTGTGGATAGTAGACACAAGCTTACCGCATGGTAAAAATTGCTGAAGGCCTGGAAATCAGTCCATGAAGTGTTAAAATAGTCTGCAGTATTATTTATGCGACGGTAGCATCCAATTATGTTTGTATTCACCTTGAAAAGTTGACGTAGTGCACGTGACGGTCATAGATTAGAGGTGACGGAAGCTTCATTACCTTTAAAACAAAAGCGCCCTGCAAACTTACAACCGAATGACAGTTATCCAGTAATCTAAAGTATTCAAGAAAATACTGTGTATTGTACCAGATAGCAACAAATTAGTAAGGCTATATAGCACGACTACGTTGATACCCAATAAGCAGGTCGTTCAACCCAGCCAAGCAAATCAATGACCGACTGCAATAACAAAGGGGCGTCCAAATATTATCCCGGGTACAGATGCCGTTCTTCCGATCAACCCTCACCAAGTCCTCTACCCCCTTTCGCATCCGGTCTCCCAGCCTCTCCACTGCACCACCTTTTGCTTTAGTTGGTAACGATATTGCTCATGAGCTGACTGTGGACATACCACCTTTTGCTTTAGTTGGTAACGGTATTGCTAATGAGCTGACTGTGGACATATCGTCTCCATTATCCCGTCAAACATGACATCATACGGGGATTACATTTTACTTTACTGCAAGATATTTATGAGGTACAACATTTGGATCCGAAACCCTATTCCTTTTACCTCGTTAGCTAATATGTCTGGGCGGCAGCATCTCAATTTCCACTGATAGAATAAGTACCCGATTAACACTGTAATTTACTGAATTAGTTTTAGGTATGACCGCAGACATATATGTAATTCATGGGAAGAATCAGCTGGCATTACGGTGGGTCAATTTGTAGTTGATAAGTACCCTGATGCGTCATGATTATTTACGATATTCACTTCGTATAGAGGACTCTCCAGCTGGTCACTGTCTTCCTCCAATGGGTTTGTACCACACCATACCCGACTCTCATCCCTAACGCCCCTGCCCACCCCTACCTCTCCCTCCACGAGATATATCGAGCATACCCACCTACTCATCATTTTTGTTTCATAGAAGTGAAAGCAATATACAGCCTCAATATACCTGGTCCTCTGGGCATATATGCCATTTCAGGTATGCATACGAATGCAACGCATGAAAGTGGTTTTGCGTTGCCATATTCTCTATCAGCGAGTTCATAGATATGCTTCCAAACTTTGGCACCCTATTGTACTATGTGGGAAGATGGCGCATCTTTTCGGGTCATTTCGTGTCCCTTTGCATCATTGTTCGTCCCTTTGCCTTTTGTATCTGGAGTTTGATATGAAGCAGGTGAGACAACCCACCTGGTGTTAACTTTGTTCAGTTCATGTTATGTCCCTCTCCATCATTTCGTGTCTTTTTGTCTTTTGTATCTGGACTCGGATTTGAAGCCAGTGCGACTGGGGAGCGTGGTGATAAATTCAGCTGGATTGTAACGTATGCCGTCTTACAGTAGTAAAACACTGGGATTATAATAAGAGCGGCAACTCTGCTGACTCTCAGCGTTTTCGATCTTAACCCAGGTATTAAAGAAGGGTGCATCATATTAGAATCGGCGTATTTGCCTTTATTCCTGTGCGATATATTTCATCCTATTTGGTAGAAAGACAATAGCGGTCTTGAACGATCATGTTGTAACCTAGTTCAACAAAAAGAACATTATGGTTATGAGATATTTTGCTGTTCTGTGCAAGTTATCATCAGAAATGCTATCAAATTCTAAAGATTTGAAGTGATCGACCAAAAGTAATAATAGAATGAAACATGTACCTCAGTTAAACCAAGGAAAATCTTCACAAATGAGAGTCGTTTGCAGCTGCTACTGCTTGCACTACAGTATGTTGCACCTGAAAGAGGATGAAAACGTACAAAGGTTTGTTTCGTTAAATTATACCACCTGTCATCATCAAAGTTATGAAGACGGTCATGCGTGCTGACATGTACTCATTCATGCATGTGCACATTTATACATGGATTCAAGAAGCAACTGGTCATGTAGTGTTGAAGTTATGGTGGCGAGCATGCTAACATGTCAATAATGATCTTTGCAACTACCTTTTCTTTAGAAGTTAATCAATTGTTATACGCTATGGCAGTTGAGTTGAGCGAAAGATCAAAGCGCATTCCATCACGAATGAGTAACATGGTGCCTACTTAAAGGTCAACTACAAAGAATTTTTTTATTCCATTTTTCCAAAGTTCTATGTTTTAAAAGGGTATCGTGACCAAAATAAGGTGACTGCGCGCTTTTTTTCTTCACGGTCTGGTGCGTTTTTTGGTGTGGATTATGCCTTATTGTTGTGCGTTTGGTTGTCAGAACAATGAGAAGTCAGGCGTGATTGCGCCGCATATGGGTGTCGAAAGTCAAGCGTAAACACTGGAGTCCTGCCCTTATAGTTATACGACAGTTCTATGTTCTGATCATTTCGAGAAAAGTGCTTATGAGACTGACCCAGAGCTGCTCAAAAGTCTAGAATTTTAAAGAAACCTAGGCTCCGATATGGTATTGGCAGCTGAGCAGATAGATTAATCAAGTGACAGTGGTGAATCACAGACTGAGGACCTAGGCTAGGCGAAGAAACTTCGCCTGTCAGCGTCCGCGCTGTTTGCTACACCAGGGGCGAGTGCCTTGTCGTCTGCCGACCATGAAGCTTGCTCTCACTTGTCATTAGGGGTGCAGGCAAATGTTTTGGTGAGTGTCACAAGGCAACTGCATTATTATATATGATGAAATGCATTGGCAGGGATAACTTCTGTTGTATGTATCCATGTGTCTTTTCAGAGTCAATTTGAAATCATTTATATCCTTAAAGGCTATGATGAATGAAATTGTAGCATACTTATTGTATTGATACCATAGATGGCTGACAAGTCTCTACAGACACAGAGTTCAATCTTTCCTGGGATAAAAAAAAATTCAAGAGGTACCCAAGTTGGCCCATCTCACCAAAAGTGTCACCAGGGGCACCCAATATGAGCCCCAGGAGGAATCTGTGGACTGGTGGACAGCGATGATGAGATGGAAACTGACCCTGACTATGACTTCACTGACAAAGTGATGATGCTGAGATGGATACTGATGATGACATGGCGTTTGAAGAACTGTTAGGTAAATATTGTTTTGTTTGTAGTGTAATCACAGGTTTTTTATTTGATGGAAGAAATATTTAGCTCACAGAATGCTTATGTACAGTGGTGTTGATCTGGAGGATGGCCCTAGTCAGAATCAAAGATACCGATGGAGTTTTGCTTGTTTTGAACAAATCGGCGTGAATGGACACCATAAGATGTGGGATTGCCAACCTTTTACAGGAGCTATGCCCGCATGGAATTTGTTTATGGCTTCAGGGATTTTTGTTAGTGGCTGTAGTGCTATTAGAACACTAAACATGTTCAGATATGGGAAAATCCCAAGCCTGTCAAAGTACCAATTTCTTTTGGTGTGAACATGCATTAATCTAAAATGAAACACATGTTATTTTGACATTTATTACCGAAATCTGAATAAGTTTCATTTGCACAAACATTGTTACCCAATTAAAAATTGGCATATAATATAACTTACTTATTATATGACTGTCATAAAATATGAATATCATTGATTTGCTTCAGACTATGTACATCGGGTGCTTGATCTAAGGCAAAAATACCCAGGCTACAGACTTGCTGAGGAGCATGCTAACATGTCAATAATGATCTTTGCAACTACCTTTTCTTTAGAAGTTAATCAATTGTTATACGCTATGGCAGTTGAGTTGAGCGAAAGATCAAAGCGCATTCCATCACGAATGAGTAACATGGTGCCTACTTAAATGAGTATGATATAAAGAGGTAGAATGATATAAAATCAAAACCGCAATGACGTATTGAATTACTTGACTGATGGAATCGATTTATATATTCATCACACTATATATTGAAAATAACCTAATTTCTCTTGGAAAAAAACAAGAAACTAAGAATGATCTTCTTTTGAGCGATTCTGATAGGCTGAAAAGGGGTAGAGCGATCCCCAGTAAGAATCACGTCAGCGCATTTAACGAAAATTGAAATATATGAATGTCATATCCCGGGCATAAACCATGATAGTCTTCTTTGATAAGCAAGCTAACTAAAGGGGTAGCATTCGGCCTACTCCTATAGAAGTTATTGTTTTGGGATGTAATGTCAATTCATGTAATGTCATGTTCTCTCATTTTTATGAGAGACACTGTCCTTGACCAAGATAGACCAATTGACTCTTCCTCTCTGTTTTGTATCTGGTGTCGTACCAAAACTTACGTACCCTGTCAGTGACATTTTATCAGTATCATTCGGGTAATTATCCAGGTGGCAGGGTAAAATAGAAGAGATTTAATCATACAACTTGACTGAAATCCCCGACAACTCCCCCTAAATGATTCCACGTGCCATCTTGGGAATGTTTAGTGAAGCATACTTAGGTTGAGTGTGTGACCGAATGTGGACAATGTCTATGTCCTGAATCCTAAACACCGGAATTATTTATCTACTTGCCTTTCACCAACATATTCCTTTTGTACCGATTGATATAATCTTTTTCCCCAGTAATTGCTTTACGGATCCAGTGACCTTTTTGGCAACACGGACACATAAAATCATTGAGCCGTAGTGTGCCATTGGGAAGAACCAACACTAGAGCGTCGAATCATTTCCATTGCTTCTGACGTACTGTTGTAGCTTGTGATCCCGTTGACAAAAAGCTGTTGTTTAGAAACTGCGCAATAAGTTTGCATTAAATGCTGCTAATGGAACAGTCAGGTAACCCATCTTTAAAGGCTAGGTCAATTACGCACTGTCATAAGCTGGGACAATCATTTCTATGGGATGCTTCATAACAGTGGGGTTCTTCCTGCCTTACGCCTTCAGCAGGTCGCATATGTCAGAATCAAGTATCCTTAAGATCAATTTATCTGATGTCACCTTAGTATTCAGATAGCATTGAGGAGTGACTTTCAGTGGGAGTTTCGAACACCTTACCCGGGTAAGTTGTCGTATGGGGGCCGTGTACCATTCTTGGCGACCCAAGAATCATCCATCCCTTAACCAGTGGCCAAAGAGCTTAGTGAGGTGATGGGTTTGTCATCACATATGGTAATAAGGCTCAACAATCATGAGGACGCTTTTAAACAATATAGCTGCACCGCATTTAAGAATGACCGCTATCAATTGACAAACCCTTTTTTGGACCCCACCCCCAACCCCCTCCTGAGAACAACATTTGCTTTAGCCATGTGCAATAAGCCGTGACAATCTGCCACGATGAGTGACATATACACACATACACACACACACACACACACACACACACACACACACACACACACACACACACACACACACACACACACACACACACACACACACACACACACACACACACACACACACACACACACACACACACACACACACACACACACACACACACACACACACACACACACACACACACACACACACACACACACACACACACACACACACACACACACACACACACACACACACACACACACACACACACACACACACACACACACACACACACACACACACACACACACACACACACACACACACACACACACACACACACACACACACACACACACACACACACACACACACACACATGGTCGGGTTTGAGGGAGTAGCCGCCGCCTAGAGGCTAATATGTTGTAATTTTCCGCCCATTAGAACAAATGGTACTGTATGATAAACATGATTCATAGCACGCAAGCATGGAAGGCCCAAACCGATTACGTTGAGATTCACGGCCAAGACCCTCCACCATATCCCCGCTCGAAGGCCGCCCTGGAAGTGCTTAAAAAACAAAACGCTTTCGACCATAGATACAGGGAGATATTTACCAGATTAAGGGACAGGGTGGCGGGCAAACCCACCCCATGCCCTCAGTCAATCCCCCGAAAACCAGTTCCACTGCTAGCCCCCGCCCCAGGTCACAGGTCCCGCACCCCTGGCCAATCTCCCGAAAACCAGTTCTGCGCCCCAGGTCAGGCAAACCAGTTCCTACACCCCACCTCAATTTCAGGAAAACCAAATGGGCCGTCAAGAACTATCTGCGGGGAGGGGTAATGCAACTTCCTCAGTCTCACCGGCTTGCCTCAGACCTCATGATCTTCCAAAAAGGCGTGCGTACGAAGATGCGAAAAGTTATGTATGGGGAGCTGAATGAGCTAGGGGGACTCATGTGCCAGTTCGCCATCAAGGTGAGACTCTACAAGCACGGCAATGATTGCAGTACTGAGTATATTGAGCCAGTCTTGTGAAATAAGCAGCAGGTGGTTCTGGCCCCAGAAGACATCGACGCTGCGCTGAACCAGTCCAACACCACAATCCAAGCGGGGCTGGAGAAGTGGATCAGTCAAGGTTCTGGTTGGGCTTTTTTTTAATGCTGTGATAACTCTCTGGATTGACATCGCCAAGTACCAACCACTCAAGAGCGGCTCCTACATCGTGCTACAGAACCCCCTGGCAAACAAGCAGGCCATCATAAACGTAAAGTACCGGGACGACTTGTGTATACTATGGGCCATCACAGCCACCCTCCGTCCAGTCGCCAAGGATCCACAGCGGCCCTCAAAATATAACATTCAGTGGCTGTTAGATCAGCTGATGGGAAAGGGGGTGGAGTACCCTATCCCACGTCGAAAAAATAGAAAAGTATCTCCATCTAGCCCTGAACGTTTTTGGCTTGGATGGGAAAACCACTATCGTACAGAAAGCACTCCCACACCTGCATATACCTCATGCTTGTTGAGAAAGACAGCAGGTTCCATTACACGCTCAATAAGGACCTGAACCGCCTACTCTATGACCAGACCAAGCACAAATGCTGCAAGTTCTTCTGCGAGATTTGCCTCCACTGATATACCATAGAGAAACTGCTCCTGGTCCACAAGCCTGAGTGTGCGGTAATCGGGCAAACTGGATATGCCTGAGGAGGGGAAGAACAGATTATCCTTTCAGAACTGGCAGAAGCAGCTTCCGGCCACCCACTGCCACGTCTGCAAGAAACGCCTGAACACTGACTCCGTCAGCGACAACTGCCACATAACCGGCAAATACAGAGGGCCTGCACACAACGTGTGTAACCTGAAACTTTGGTTGAGCCCGAAGACAACCCCTATCCGTGTGGTTTTCCACAACCTGCGGGGCTATGACTCCCACCTCCTGATGCAGGGGATAAGCAAAGTGGTGGGGAACATCAACTGCATACCCAACAACATGGAGAAATATTTTTCCCTATCCCATGGAGAGTAGCGCTTCTTTGACAGCGCCCAATTTCTTCTGGCCTTGCTCGACAAACTGGTCTTGGCCAACAGCCCAGACGCCTTTGCGGTGATGGTGGCTGCTTTTGCCCAAGGGGGTCTTCCCCTATGAGTTCATGAACAGCTGGGATAAGTTCGATTCCCCCCTGCTGCTGATCCAAGACTCCTACAGCAAGCTCTCAGAGCAGGGCATATACACCACAGACTACGCCTAGAGCACATTTTTTGGTGTAAGAACATGGGCGTCTACCACGACCTACAGGGTGCCAGGCCAACATCATTTCATATAGACGGCATATCCAGTAGGTTGATCAGTCTTCAGCAGCAGTTTCGCGTGCTTGGTCTTTGCTAGCAGCTGGCGTATATGGGTGTGTTTCTCCCTTGTCGAGATTACATCATTGTCGCGTAAGGCATCTTCAAACGAGTCCCGGTCCTTGGTGTGAAAGAGCATCAGCCAGCGAGTCTGTTTACGCAGATCCTTCAGAACGGCGTTACACTTATGGGTGAGGACCCACACACTTTGTTGTGCATGCAGGCAGATAAAGGCCAGCTCAGACAACACATCTTTCTTCTTGGTTATGTCCTTTGTTGCCGAACAGTCATCGATGATGTAGAGGGGAGGCTTGCCCTTGAATTAGTGGTAAAAGGTCCTCAGGTGGTCATGGAACTGCTCCCCAGGATCAACGACATAGACCTCCGAATCGTTCCACACCCATGGCCGTGACTGATAGGCCGCATTAAACTGTATGGTAGGGCAGAGGATTACAGTATGCTTAAAGGCGCAGAAGAAGGGGCCTTGGAGGACGTCGAGGATGAATGCTGTTTTCCCACATCATGTCTGCCCACAAACAATTACCGAACAGGGATCATCTGGAAATGTAAACGCTTCTCCCACATTTGTCTGATCCCGAAGATGGGACTCCCATATCCTGTCCCACTGGTGGCGGCGGCTCAAAGCTTCCTCTATTTGGAACCACCAGAACCGAGTTGACCCCCGCATTGCTGCCGATATGCTGTTTCTCAGTTGGGATAGTAATCAGATATATTGTAGCCAACAACGTTTCCAACAGCGAGGCTCATATCCGACGGAGCTATGTAAAGGCCCGTTCCAAACACATAATCAACTTTTAAGGAAACATTCTGGAGGACGTTCTTATACCGGCGGATGGATGACGGAATGACTGCTGAAGAGTTGATGGCATCCTCAACGTCAGCATGAAATTGCTTTTGGGCATCAGAGGGCGTTACAACACCTAGTATCTTTGAGAGGGTCTGAGCCTGAGGACCAAGAATGACCCATACTTAGGTCCTGATGCTGTCGTTAATTCGCTCAACGCCGGTCTGTATGAAGCCATCAGACTTGTCCAGTATGAAGGTACTCTAGGCCTCGTCAGCTTCAGGTCCCTGTGCTAGATGTAGAACAGCCCTCATTTTCTCCTGAAAGGATTGTAGGTTGCTTGCGTTGTCAAAACCTGGCTTTTTATCCTTTTCCGCCTCAAAGGCCATCCGTGTAGGGTCATAACAAACGTTTCGACCAGCAAACTTGACGACACTCTCGTAACCATACACATCATGTGCATATAAGACACCAAGGCCACTATTAGCGGTGATATGCCCTGCGATCGTATGGATTGTCATAGGGGTTATGTGCATAATCCTGAGGTAGAGGAGCTTGTAGTTCTGCCAATAGGTGACGCACTGTGTAATAAAGGTTAAAGGTGTAGAGAGCTTTCACGAATGGAATCCCAGTCTTGAGGTAGTTGGGGATGACACGCCGCAGCTGGTCAACCAGTCTTTTACAACTTTGTCTGCTATTACCGGCGGCACTTTATAGTTACTGGCTATATCAGGAAACTTTGCTGTGAATGTACAGCCATTGTGAACAACTTGAAATGTTTGTCGGGTTAGTTTAACTCCCGCCGAAATGCCTGTATACACCCAACCGTTTTATATGTAGCTTTTCTATTGAATGTAAAGGCTTGTTTATCCAATGTACTATGTATCACATTCTGTAATATGTTCAAAGCGACGAGGTTGTGTCCCTGAAAAATGCTATTGACAATAGTGCAGGTGATCTATGCGTAGGTCTTAGATCAATCACCTACACTGTGGGTTGGTATAACATTGAATCAACTATGCCCATTAGAAAGGGGCAAATTTCTACAGGAAAAGGATTAAGTGGCGACGGTGTGTTAAAAATATTGGGTCTTGATAAGGGTCTGGGTGGAGGATGGATTCCTTCAGCTCATCACATTGGTGACCGGCCTGTCCACTTTAGCGTCTTTGTCCACCTCGATCAAGTCAGTACCAATACGCTTCATGAAGTTGTGGACTGTGGGGGTGGCTCTTATGGTGATATTATAGCCTCAAACATCGCTAACTCCTGTGTCAAAACGTGTTACTGTCGGAGCTGTGAATGAGTTAAAGGTTCAGATAAGAGATAATAAGGGACGCCTATTGAAAAATCACGACCATGCTATAAGTGCTGTTCTTCAATTTACAAAATGTCAATAAAAGCGAGTATTTATGGAACTCAACAAAAAACGGATTAGGGCGCCGACCTCTCTGAATATGATAAAATGGCCTATGTTGATGGTTACATAATATCCGGCTTGCAGAACGCGCTTAACGCCAATGACTATGTTAAAAAACCCCTATGTTGATGCGCTTCACATCCAGCCTTCAACGAAACCCCCCATTACTGTTTGGGCCAAAGAAAGAGGCCGGTTGGTCAATGGAGCGTATAAATTGTCATTTGGTGCGCGGCCGGACCTTCTAGGTGTCATGCAGTGTGGCTATTATGTAACCAAACAAAGGGACAAGCATGTGGACGTCCACGTGTTTACCACACCTCTCGAGTTGGCTGATGATGATGCCATCTGGGCAACAAAGTCAGTAGTAGCACTCCTAATTGAACATGACATATAGACTTATGTGTCTACAACAACAGTAAGAAACAACAGCCGCCCATTCCTTTGGAGCCACCAGATGTGAATCCAGGCCACTCGTATCGGCTGAATGAGATCACACTCAAGAAGCAATATCTTGAGAAAGAAATTGAAAAATATGGTGCTATCTAGAAAAATATAGGTGTCTAGTAATAGTGGATGCAGTACACACTGTGTTAGTTGCTTTTGGTATGTGTCTTGGCGCAAGCATTGCAGGTGTAATGTCTACAGTAGTTGCCAGTCCTATTGCCACAGTGTTGGGTGCTCATGGAGCCGCTTGTGGGCTACTTGTAATTGTTTGAAAATTCATCAGTTGGAGGCTGATTATTAAGGTGAATAAACATGACCAGATCCGCATTCTCGCACAGAGCAAATGGAATACCATTGCAGATATTACATCGGCGGCGCTTGAAGATGCGTATATCTCAGATGATGAGTTTAAGCTCATTTTTTCTGAGCTCACAAAATATAGCCAAATGAAGGGCGATATTAGGGCTAAATCTGTAAAAGCATGTGAGCCTGAGTCGCCTGTTGATAATGCGGTATTGACCACTAGACTGTGACCTCGGCGGGCAGATATTATGCGCTGTATAGTCAATTTAAAGAGTGTTGTGCATATGGTATATGGAGGAAGTCGTTCTGTACCAGTCATGACGGGATAAAACAAAGAGCAACTTAATTGGAGAGTAAAAGAAAGCACTACATTGGCGGAAGCAACTACTCTGCTGTCATTGAGCAGAACTACTTCAGCAGCTACAACAAGAAGCTGGCTGAGAAAACTAGCAACAAGAGCGGTCGCATTGATGTCGCCTGCCTCTGGGGTCAGACCTTTGAGGAGTTTGCAGTTGCGGATATTTAGAAGAGATGCAAGACAACGGTTTATGGAAACTACATTTACCTTCACTGCGGGGAGAACACGGCCTAATCCCCAGACGGCTTTTTGTGTTCTCCTAGTACAGGCTGCTAGCCACCTCATTTGCTCCCCTGTGGACCGCCCCACCCCAGCCACAGACGGCAAAGGAGACCCCCCTGCCACATGGGAGGAGATTGTGCTGCTTAAAATAAAATATCCTTACACTTGGAGCCCTGGAAGGATTATCCTGGCCCAGTAGAAACCTCAGATTCTACTTGGGCTCCACCACAGCCCGCTGCCGACTATCGGAGTCTCTGTCGACTGCATGTTCCGGCTGTGCACCTACGAGGACTTGAGGAAGGATGAAGCCTACAGCCTAGTATACCATAAGGATAAAAACAAGTACAAGGAGATGGTCGCTTGGGGGTACGCAACCATTTCTGGCGAGGACGGTGGGGACTACGCGGCAAACGGTAAGTTTTAACACCATCCTACGATCTGGATCACCACGGCCCATGGATGGGCAGGTCATCAAAGATTCCAGAGAGACTGACTGGGTCTTTCTTATGCTGGAAACTCATCACAATGAGAGTAACAACGATACGTCCATATCCCGCCTTAATTGAGAAAACGATGATCGGGTGATGCAGTTCATGGAGGACCTCGACTGAGTGAAAAATTAAACTTAGCATGGCGGCTCCAGATGTTTAATGCTTATAGACCTCTATGGGTGAGCTCAGCCGCGCCCAAACCTAAAACCCGACCCCGAAACAGAAACTAAGTTGCCCAAAAAGACGTCCGCCCGAAAACGGCTGGTTTGGGCCCGGAGGATCCACAGTAGTATAGTTATGAGCATGCGCTCGCACCCTCAGGGACTATACTACTAAGCTGTTACAACGCATGCCTTACTGTCATGGCATCGACCATGGTTGATAATTCAGAGAATGATGGCCACAACTTCTTCCATAATAATGATGATGCGACTTTATATTCATAAATATATATTTTTCTGTTAGAATTGTGAACCAGTTTGTCGAAGATTGAAAAAAAACGTTTCACTTTTCGCCTTCCCCTTGTATTAAACAATATTGGCATTGAACATGTTCTCGGAGAAGGTTTTCTACAACTCGCAAGGGTCCTCTTGGTTGTGATCCTGTAAGTCATGTTTACGAACTCGTTAAAGAAGAACCTGAATCTGAAGAGGAGGTCCTTGTGATTGTTATGGTTACGTAAGACACAGACAATCAGTGAACTATATATATATAACATGAAGAGGAAATTTATTCAAACAGAAAAATGGTACACTATGTCAGAATTTTCCATATAAAGCCTAAATAAAAGTGACCCATCCTTTGTGCATATAGCTCCATGTTATCAGAGTGCATTATCTCCACTAGTGGGCAACTGGATTAGATCGTCACTGCATCAAGCTGGTGGGTAACTGACCAGTGCACGCCGCACCACCTGTAATTTCGCATATCCCTACAGGCCAACTGGCTTTTAACCTCTCCCACCCTACTCCTGTACCATGAACTATGTCCCTCACTGGGGCACGATACATATAATGAGGTGACGTCATATCCCGTGGAACCCCACCCACCAACACAATATGGCTGAGGTCATCAGTCAGAGCTACAGCACACGCCATATTTGGTGTCTTGTATGAAGATCGCTCCTGTATGTCGCTGGAGACCCCTTTGAATATGCTAGATACAGGACAGACATAAGTGTTATGCCATGCCATCATGATGACATGTTCACCAGCAACTTTCCACGCCATACACCCATTGCTTACCATCAGGTAAGCTGAGGGTGTGTGTGACGGTCTGGGAGACTGTGGAGTAGACCTGGAGCGCGTAATGGCCCTGCTCATCCTCCACACCAAACACAAGGATATCCTCCTCACCCAACAGGCAGCAAACTGTGTTGGTACATCTTGACCCCACCAAGTTTCCCCGCCTGCTGCCAGTGGCTGCCGCCGCTCATCATCACCTCCACGCTCTTCTCTAATGTCGTGAAGCCAAGATTAGGCCCACCACCGAGAACGTATATATCTCCTTTATGTACACACATGCAGTGCTTAACGCGTGCCGTGTTAAGGGGAGCACACTCACGCCAACCCCCCTCCAGGAAGTCATGATTCATGACCTCGTTCCAACCGTCTCCCAGGCCGCTTGTTATGAGCGTACTACCGTTCATACAACATGCCACACGACCGTACTGATGCAGAGGCGCGGGTAACCTGGTGACTGTCCTGGCAGGGGAAGCAAGCGAGGTTGTTACAGCATAGACACGTCTTGCGTTGCCGGTTGAGAGTCGCCACCTGTCTTCTTACGGGTCCCTAGAATGAGCGCACAATACTCGGTCTGACGAACTCCGGCAACCACATCACCAAGCAGCTTACTGGCTTGTGGGTGACTCTTCAGTATGGGGTCCACGCGTTGGGTATACTTGAGGAATTTTTTAGATAGCTTATCCAAGGGGAGGACATTGAGTAGTGAGATGAGATGGTTTGATCGAGAATCAGGTTGTGCATGCACCCAGTCAAGGGCGCTGGTGAGGCGATCATCTGGTGAACTCACCCCCAAGTCAGGGTGAGAGAGGATAATCCTCACACGTCCAAGAGGGAGCTTTAGAAAATCAGGCGACGTACTGAGGGAATCAAAGTTATCTAGCATCAATGGTCGGGCTTTTTGTACGAGGTCTGAATCACCAACAGCACAAGCAACTTCCCATTGCGAGATGCAGTTGTCAATTGATAGGTCCTGGGAAGACACCTGATAATGCCAGCAATCATCTGTCAGACTCTTGATGCCAAGCAGGTCAGATAAGCTGCCCAATGCTGCTGCATAACGCGTGTCTACTTGCACTGTTCCATGGTACAAGTAATCAAGGCAAATAGAAAGCATGTCAGCGTCAAAATTAAGATTAAGTGTAGGAACAGTTTTGTTCGATGATAAAGCCTCCCTGAAATAGCGCGACTGGCCAACTAACACAAGCTTATGTTACCTTGAAATGTCTTC
>CM067343.1:73582383-73642763 GCA_034190875.2 Urechis unicinctus | reverse complement strand
GGATTTAATCATAGAGAACGCTGCCTTCAGTAGAAGGCATTGCATTAAATTCAATGAACAACTTCTTGGGCTCTCCGTCAGTGAGACATATTACTCCTTTCTCCACCGTGCTGACGTCCGACGCTCCTTCAACGATTATGAGAACATTTACATATCATCTGCAATGCGGCCTGAAGCAACCTCGGCCATGATGGATCCAGTGGAGTGTTATTGATTAAGCTATCGTCACTTGAAACTCATCCAAATTTTGAGGAGTTGCAAGACGCAAACCGGCGAATATACAAAATGGCTCTAAGGGCTTTGGATATTGATGTAGAGAATATTCATCGGATATTATTTCATGGCCTTTTTAACTTTGGTTGTAGTTGTTGTGCTCTTTAAATAGACAGTAGCGTAACCGACCAAATATTCCCACACCATTAAAATAAGATCATTATGTTAGTTCGTGTACTGTTGAACTGCTTAACAATATTTTGGTTACACATTCAAAAGGGTTATTTTCCACACTCCTATCATCGCTTTCTAGCTTTATGACATTAAAGAATGTTTGCCAAAATGTTTGCTCAATTCCAATCATGCAGCGTCAATATGTCGTATGTAGCATTATTTCACATTTATCTTCTTTATTTCAGGCGAGCTATAAGCTGAATCGAATAAGTGATCTTAGACACCTGCAGTGGATGCTGTGGTGGTTTGAAGGGATTGGTGGTTACCAAGACAAAGCGGGCTTAACGTGATATGTTTTGCATTTTTCATTTTGGCGGCCGAAAAACTCAACAGTACAGGGTGTATTGTATTTAAATGATAATCCATTAAGCGAGTGCAAAATGTGTGTGGAAGCAACATTGTATATTTCGGTGCAATAAGTTGTACTAATCGACCAAGTTTCTTTGGTTGATGCTAGTAATATAGCAATACTGTAAGCTTAACTGTTTATAGGTTCGATATGCACATTGATTTAGCATTCGTAACAGGTTGGATAGATATCATCTCCATCGAGGTACAAAGAGGTCTTATTTACATCTACACTACAGCAATGATGATTATTTATTCTTTTATACAATTTATGACAATCAAAATGCAATCATTGCTGATACATAAAACATCATGCGAAAATATTATCCAGCGTTTTTTGTTACGATAAGCTCCGTATATAGTCAACTATATTAACGCAGGCTCCTCTCGTTGTTATTCAAAAGCGCAGCAAATAAAACTTTCATCGCCAGTCGCCAATTTATCCACCACTTTAGATTAATACACTTTAGCATATCTGGCTCTAGCAAATAAAGCGCGACAGTTTGAAGAAGTTTTGTCATGGTCTTGCTTTTTAACAATTGCAGAATCTACATAATAATGCCCGAATGCTACTTTTAAACCGAACTTATTGGCACGCGTCTGGTCTCCTGCTTGCGGCATATCTAATTTTATTCCACATTTCATCTCCGTGGAGATTTTTGAACTGTACTCTTCCGGATTGCTCACATGCCACATTTCCTTTTTCTGTCATGCTTGACCAGCGATATGGCAATAATTCAGATAAAATGCTTCCGAATTCCGAGTAAACTTTACAGCGTGGCCTGATGGTATTATATGAGAGTTTTGATTTAGCCTAAGTGACACTTCCATTTTCTGGTGTGCAGTTATGCATTTCTTGGACAAGATAACCTAGATAAAAACCCAGGCCTGGACAATATAGATAAACATGAAAAACAATACTGTACAATCGCCCGTCGCTCAAGAAAACGAATATCTTAATTTTCGGTATTACTTTATCCCATGCCTTGATTCTGCTGCTAAGGAGGTCCTAATATTCTGTAGCTCATTCTTACGTACAACTCACACTCGTGTTGCAGCGCTCGCTAGGAATACCATGAACCTACGATTGCAGGAGGCTGTAAGTACTGTAAGGATATAAGTACCTCAATGCTTGATCCGTCGTTGAAGATTATTCGATGGTTGTAAGTGTAAAGGCTGTTTCTAGTTTCTATGGGGAACAATATCGTCATCAGTGACACTACAGAGTGAGGCAAACCCCACCTGTAATTCACATTTGCATATGTTTATTTGACTCTACAATCGTTATATACTCTTGCGCACATATAAGTAAACATATATCGACTTCATTCAAAGGACTGAATTGACCAGGAAACGCAATTTCCCACATCATCCGTGCTTTGTATCCAGGCCCGACCTTCATTGGCATCACAATACAACATCCACAAGAGAGGCGACTCTTACGACTGAATGTGAGATCATTAATGATAACATAGACATGCATGACAATTAAGCCAGCCTTATAATTCGGCCATATCATCATGACATTTCTCTAAGTATTATTTCGCAGCTGTCAACTTAAATGGCATACCTGTGTCTTCATCTCTGGGCACTGTAAAACCTATCTGTTAATTTGTTTGAACAAAATATCACACGAACAAAGGTTTGTTGATCAATATCTTGTTCACTTTATTTTTACAGAAGCTATTCGTTTTGCAAAACAATAATAGTCACTGTAAATCAGCATAACAACACTGGTGACTTATTCCTAGGCTGCCCTCTCCCTATACATTTTGTGCGTACTTCTGTACATCAGTACGTTACATTGCATCCGCTATATGTCTTATGCGTAGAAAGTCTACATGTAATATCACAAAATAAATTTGCAACAAGAACTAATTTTCAAAAACATGACAATCATATACTGAATATGCAGGTTTGTATAGTGAGAAATTATTATAATTGTTCACCCGATCCCGATCATTTCATTGACCTTGTTGATAACGTGACTGAGTGGCGCCAGCAGCAGACCAACGAGGTCACTTTAATACATTGCATGTAAGTCAGTACTGACTTAATTGTAAGGCATTTGCAATCAAGGAATCAATCAGTTCGTCCTAATTATTGCCATTCATCCTACATACCAGTATTATGTATTATTTTTGGCATGTCAGGTGCATGTGAAGGTTTCGAGCGAAGAGTTTATAGCTACGCAGATCTGCGTGACGATTATGAAATTGCTCGAAAGACACCCCGACATCAGGCGACGATACCATGAAATCAACAAAATCATATGGGACTGTTGCTCCAACATATTAAGACTCGGCGGCTGTTAAAGATATGGAATCGGCTGATAAGTCGAGACGACTACAGCTCCAAAGTAAACAGAGCATTCCACGTGGTTTTGATAGACGCTATGACAAGACGCTATGATAATAACGCTTTGGCTAACAGGTGGCGTCTTCACATATTTCCTCGGGCAACAGCCTCGAGTTAGCTCTACTAGCGAAGCTATAAAGTCATTGGTTGCATTTAATGTAATTTCTTAATCCCAAATCAACTTAATGAAGCTATGCTCGTGATCTTCACATGACCCGCCAAATGTAAGAGTCTACCCCTGGCTAATTCCTTTGCTCTAGAAGCTTGTTGACTGTCTAATATCACCATATAGAACACGAACACCTAACGGATGTTTATATTACCCTGGCAATTTATCAATTTTACATTTATTCTATATTGTAGTTCTTATTTTCGCTATTTTTAAGCCTGTGTCCGACTAGCCGTGCACGACGTTTATTAACATCGTGCGATGATCGTAACCGAATGCGGCGTGAACGATACATGAGTTCCAACTATAATTTTTCACATAAATGAATGTTTATTAACAAGTTGTGTTAGTTTACGTGTGAGATTTCGTCAAAGGCGATTTCCGGCCAGACAACTTTTGAAAATTCATGTTTATTTTGAATGACAAGATGGGTTGCTGCGCGCACGCGCAGACAAGGTTCTTCGCAAGCGAACTTTTGCTTTCCGAATTCTATTATTTAAGTATATGTGTCATTTTGTCAATGATTATCTTTTGGCAATACCTACATTATAGGGGGATATGTATTCAGCGATATCACATTGACAATTGAAAAAAGAGGGGGCACTTGGCCTTGTCTTTAGTAGGGGTGTGCCCCGGGATCTCAAAAACCCGTATCCATCATACAAGTTGAAAATGGCAAAAGCATACCCTGTCCTACAAATATGAGGCCCAACAAAACGCGTCGGGAGGCCGAAAAAACGTACCCCGGCACATGTATACTACCTCTATATACTTAAGTGCCTCCCCCACCCTCGGGACCTGCTGCAACATGGCGAGTGAAACTGAAACTGCGTAATGTGACGTCATATTTCCCAGAATATTTCTAAAGTTGTGATTCTCAAAGTTCATGTGACAATTGCTAAATAATCACGAGACAGTGGATAACCAAAATAGTGCGGTAAACGGATATTCATCTCAATTCTCGACATATATTGGTACGTAAGTACACAACATTGATGAGAAGCTATATGCACGCGAAATATAAAACTTGCCACACGACCCACATATCTTTGGGCACGACGGTATATATTTATATTACCGTCGTGCGCGGCTAGTGTCTGACGTGTTTTGGAAACGGAAATGACATTTTTCCCGTTCTCATCAATCACAGTGACGTCAGCCAATTTTTTTCCACGTACGTTTGTTTATCTCACGATTGTAGTGTATTATAATTAGGTAAGCGATCAGCACAAAGCCTCTCGAAATGAACCCTCTTAGCATAGCTGTAAACTCTCTGATCCCACCCACAACCTATGGTTCGAATGTCGTCGCACATAGCCACTTCGCCGAATGCACCGACTTCATACACGTAATAATGACAGTGTATCCTCATTGAGCATATTAAAAACTATACTCTAACAATGTACTCCAAAACACTTTACACTAACACAGTGAATATTTAGAACCAGCAACACTTACACGGACCTGCGGTGATGTAAGGTGGCGTTTGTAATAGCCCTTCAGCTGGCGATCATAATGGATATCGATACTGTATGAATATTTACTAGCGCTTTGTCAATCCCACAACAGTAAAAACCTGGATACACACGTTTGGAAGTGGAATGATGATGAGTCTCGCTGCGGCGTCCAAATATCAGTATTAACTGGGCGCAAAACTCCATTTACCACACCCGATTTACTTCATTGAATGTAAGGACGCTACTTATGATGTCAGGAAAAGAAAGCTAGCGCCTATCTGACTCCAACTAAATAGTTACATTGACGTCCATGGCTGATGTAATGAGATGGCGATTAAAATACGCAGCAGAGGCTGATACCATAGCTCTTTGGCAGTCACCGCGCCAATGGACCACGCTCTTTCCAAATTCTCCAGTTTTAACCCGTATTTGAGAATATTCCATGAATAAAGTAGCTATATACAATTTATATGGGGATTATCTGCATATATAATATTCGGCCGAAATTAGAAATGACGTCATGTAATACGACTTATCGACTCCTCAAACAACCTCTGTCACTGTCCGAAGTTATGTCATTTACTATAAACATTATTACCTACAGATTTAGCCATCAAAACAAACAAACAAAGCATCCTCACCGACCACATTTGCCATGAAGTAAATATCAACTTTCAACGCCATCCACTCCTCATTGGACATTCGCACAATATTGCCATTGTTCCATAATGCAATCGCTCTTTTTGCCTCTCAGCTCGTACATTTAACAGACCTTGTGGCGGCTTCCCTTACACATGTAATTGCACTGTTGATGGTGATTGTGATTGTGATGCGGCGACTGGTGCATGTGATGATGTATGAAGACAGGGTTCACCTCAACCTCTTATTAACGTGAGCGTCTTCTACTGAGGATAAGCTGGGTGGTCGATTTCAATCCTCGTCATTGTTATGGTCTGGTAATAACTCTCGTCTGTATTCACATGATTTGCGACTGTTATCTTTACTGAGGAATCATGTATCAACAAACCGGTGTACCATTACGGAGTTCACGATTAACCCTGTCGATGGTAGTCTTCCATCCCTCTCCGACTATGTTCTCACGCATTGTGCCCATGCTGACCCAGATACTGCTGTTATCTTTGTTAATCAGAAGATATGTAATGCTAGGAACTGCCTGTCCTTTTCATCTCACACATGATGTCAGAAACATTAAGAAGGAACGATTGACCAACATGTAGCAAGGTTAATTTTGTGTATCATAATATTCAAAATGCGGATTTCTGTCTTGCCATCCGGCTGTTGTCATCAAACATTACGTCTGTGGGAAGATGTTCAAAGCAGCTAAACCATAGCCGAACACAAGTTAAGAAATTGTATATGTGAAACATAAACAGGGTAAGGGCAGCGCAATGCGCATTATATTGGAAAATAACATATATTGAAAAGGCACCATGCAGACCCCCTTTTGACCTCACTCACTGAAGTCATAATTATTGGTAAAATATTTAATAGCTGTATCAGCATACTGTAATGAAGACGAAATAACTAATGCAGCCATTGCAATATTTTAATTTGATTTAACAATTAACTGTGGGTTTCACTCCATAAAGAATATACTTTAATTAATATTAGTAGTTTGGCCGACCAAAATATTTACCACAGCGACCATACCATATTGAGTGGAGAAATAATTGATCACCTAGAACAGCGCCTTTAATACCTATCTCCGCCTTATCCCATCACCACCAAAAAGAACGTAGTGAATTTAACACTTATGGTTGAGGCTAATAGGAAAAGTCGCTTCAACAAGCTAAACGGCTGCAGCAGTCGATCATCGGTGTGAACAGGATGCGAAAATCCATTTAGTAAGCGTCACCGTATCATATCATCCCACCAAGTACTCCGAAAATGGCGATAATATTTATTTTTAGTGAAGTATGTTCTGTGATAAAGCCTATCGGACTAAAACCAAAAGCTCATGTGAGCTGCAACCCGGGCGCAATTCATTTGTCTCACGGCTGTATCAAATGCGCTGTAGCGACTGATACCATCCACACCAAGTCAGTCATCGCGCAGTGGCCCACTCTGTTCCTAAATGGCTTGAAATTACAAGATTCTTTCATTGAAAAGACGATACCATGATGATTATACTGTGGAGTCAGAGTACAGCGTTCACCGGCTTAATGTTATCAGCATTGCTTTATTTTGTCGACTTTAGTCACGTGTAGTGTGACTATATATTTCTTCTCTCGCTTGTTGGAGCGAAACGAGGATGTTACGGAATATTGTGAGCTGGTGGTTTGTCTCATTTGACAAAGGCCATGGCGAGCGTCAACACCTCTTGCTGCTTACTTGTGATAATAGCTCTACTGTTAGAAGGATTCTTGTCGCAAGGTTTGTTGCTTGAACGTAGTGAAATCTACCTATATTGTATCTAGTTGAAGTTGGCTTTGTTTTATTTGAAATATCCCTGTAGACTCAATAAAGAGCGCGGCGGTCACGCACCAGTTGTTTTAGGTCAATACAGTGAGGGAGGCAGCTGTGGGAAGAGTTAGAAAACCGAGCGTAAATAATCATTGTATGATTACACCCCGTTATAGACTTGTTGCTCAACTGCTTTGATATCATTTAATATGTGCAAATTCAGTTAGTATCCCAAAAGCTGGATACGATGTCAGTACGGCGTTGAACTAACAAGTGGGTTGACATCCAACTGATCACTGATATACGCCAGCATCCAGCATTGGTTTATACCTGAGCATAAACAAAATATCATCCCAAGTCAGTTATTGTTTGGAAAAGTCCAATCTGACCAAACACGTATCATCACCCCCTCCCCATCACAACAGTCCCATTTCTCATCCGCACATCCCCTCATCCGCACCCGCCTCTTCCACTAGTAACAAATAGTCTGATCATTCATACTGTAATTTCAGTCTTTGTTAAATAACGCAAACTATGTTATTGTCTATAGTCATTGGTCATTGTTGCTTTCCAGCGTGTATATTTGGTCGACCCGATCAAGGCTGTACTTATACCTGTAAATGCGCTGATGACGGAGATTGTGATGCGGTGACTGGTGCATGTGATGGTGGATGTAGACAGGGTAAACCACGACCTCCTGGTAACGAGAGCATCTTCGACTGGAGAGGACCGGGATGCAGGATAGGTAGCGATAACTACTCGTAATAACGATTTAACATACTATGAATAGCAAGCATTTTAAATTAACACAGGTTAAGTAAATATATATTTGTGTGATGAAACAGGTAATGTGGCTTTAAACAAATTCGTAAATCAGAGTGGAGCTCATTATCAGTGGTCGGCTCGTAACTCCGTGGATGGTAGACTACCACATGGATGGGAAGGCAATCTGGACCTCGATAACTGCGCCCATACTGACGAATACGCTGCTAACTACGCTTGGTGGTACGTGGACCTCGACGGAGACTTTTATATCAACAATATTAGTATATTCAACCGGAAACACCTGGCGAGTAAGTACATTTGCTGTGTAAATACAATTAATTTTTTCATTTCAGTAAATGAATGTGTTATCTCGTTCATTACTGACGCATTTCAGGCTCCATGAGAACAGGTCATTTTGACATTCGTGTTGGAAATAGCAGTAACATTACCAGCAATACACTATGCCGGTCTTATGAGGGTCCCGTTCCTCCTGAAGAGAGTGTCACTCTATCTTGCAATTCAAACCTGATAGGCCGCTATGTAAGCTTACAGAGAACAGGAGGAAAAGAACCAAACATCATTAACATATGTGAGGTGGTGGTCATGGGTCATGAGTACGTCACAGCAAGTAAGAGTACTTAATGATCATTTGTAAAATCTTAACTTGAAACGGTACGCATTTAAATCTGCTCCCTCATTGCCATCTGCATATTTCCAACATTAGTCCATCGTCCTACGGTTTAACTAACCAAGTTGTGTTGTCGTAAATCCTGAAATTAATTGTCTCGTGCTTACTGGATCAGCTAGAATTTATCATTTTGTTAGCTCATTGAGATGCAGTTCTAATTGGAGATCCACCTAAAGGACTATTTGTAATGAGGAAATCAGCTGTCAAAGGGAATCAAGTAATTGCTAACAATACCTTCCAAGCAGGTCACTATGTACATATATACCCCTACAACTTAAACAATTTAGGAGATCAAATCAATTTCAGATTCGACGAATTGCCTCTCCGACATTGACAACGTAGTGGGTTGTTTGAATTGTTCCGGATTTGAACCACCGCTTTGCACAACACGTAAGAAAACACTCGCCACTTTTTATCTATTATTTTCTATCCTTTTTTAAGCAAACCCAAAACTTTGATAGATGGCTTTCATGGCCTGTGTGCATTGCAGCATGCAGCCGTGGACAATATGGGATCAACTGCAATGCTTCCTGTTCTACTCATCGATGTCTGAATGGATCGGATACGTGCGATGGCTTGACGGGCGAATGTAAAGATGGATGTAAAATGTGGTATATTGGCAACCAATGTACCATCGAAATAAGTAAGTATCAAGTTACTACATACGATACTAGTTACATTCTGAGAATTCTACATTTTACTTGGCCCTTAGGAAAAGTCACAACTTCGTGCATTAAACGCATTAGCAAGATTGAACTTTGTGTGCAGAGGTTGTTGACCTTGGCCAGGGGGCGAACTTAACCGTTATCAATGTAAGCCCAAATGAAGTCACGCTCCGATGGCGATCTGCTGGGGATATCCCACCGGCTCTTGCTCAAAACTACGGCTACCAGGTGCAATATAAAAGAGAACATGCAACAGAGTTCATTCCTTGTACCAACATTACCCATGATGCGGATAAAGCAGAGCGTTCAGCGACAGTCAGCGGTCTGGAATTTAACAGTCTGTATGACTTTCGAGTTAGCGCTTACAGGCTGTGGCAAGGCCTACGTGAAGTTTCAACACTGCCGTCCAAAAAGACGACTATGAAAACATTGTGCAAAGGTACCACTTATGGATGTCTTTTCAACATTAGTTCATGTTTGAAATCAACAAACCATCGAGTAACTTCTATTGCAACATTGAGTTCAATTGATTTCAGCACCAGTACCGGCAACAATTGTCAACGTGAGGTCCCGAACAAACACACCACCATTCTCTTTTCATGTTCAATGGCAGGTAAGTCACGGATATGAATAGTCACATAACTCACAACCTACATTTGTTCGAACATTTTCTCTGTCAGCTCTCTATGTTTCACAGCTGACGTCATCAAGTTGTGATAGCATCTCCTCCCTACAGGTTCTGTACAGACATGTGGATACTGATACATGGATGACACATAACGTATCTGATCCCACAGGATCCACTAGCGCCGATGTGACTGATATCGCTGAGCCAGGTAGACTCGATGTCTGGATTAGAGTAGTAAATAATGCTTACCTGGACTCTGAATCAGCGACTCACAGCATCACACTTAGAGGTACACTCTCATCGTTAATAATGATATTAGCAATTTGCAGTTGCTTTGTGAAGACCGCCTAGGCACCATTGATTAATTGATTGTGCTTGGCTTTTGTCATGTTTGCTATTACCTGCAAGCAGAGTAATGAAAACCGCGCTTCTGTGTTCAGTTGGGAATCCACCAAGCAGTGCTCCAAATATAGGTATCATAGTGGGACCAGGTGCAGGATGTCTGCTGCTCATAGTAATCGTCGTTTTCATCGTCGTCGTGCGTGTCAGGTCAGATGGGCATGTATTATTTATTGTTTTGCCTTCAGCAGAGCGGATTATAATAAAAACGAATGGTTAGTATAAATATATTTTTCGAAATACCATCGAGTTTCTCATATTAACACCTCCTGCGGATGAAAGGCGATAGAACCACTGTATCCTCCAGTATGTCATAAGAGGCGACTAAAAAGGGGCAACCCGTTTGCCATGGGCTGCGATTCATGTCAATAGATTTCAATTTGACGAGAGGCTTGAATGACCTGGTCCATCCTATTGGCTTGTTGTGAAATGCCCTAGGATAATCATTCGCATTTGTATCTTTTACACTTATTGTTGATTTTTATCTCTGTGGATTTCCCCCTTTTGTCCATTAATCCTTAAAAGGTGGCTACCAATTCAGGTCAATCTTATCTCTTTACATTGACTCAAATTTTGTAG
Source organism: Urechis unicinctus (assembly GCA_034190875.2). Taxonomy (NCBI): domain Eukaryota; kingdom Metazoa; phylum Annelida; class Polychaeta; order Xenopneusta; family Urechidae; genus Urechis; species Urechis unicinctus. The sequence goes on along the minus strand of CM067343.1, from coordinate 73,631,836 downwards.
GCACCATGGTGCAGGTAAAATGCTATTCTTTATTTTAAACTCAATGTTTTGTTTATTTGTTAACCCCAGAAGACGGAAGCCGCATAAACCCAAGAACTATGGTGTTGACAATGTTCAAATGTCAAACCGCTGTAAGTATCCGGGTTTTTCTAATCAATTTAAAAATGAGTTGCGATGGCAAGCCAAAACGGGACCAGAGAGCTCCTGATAACACAATAACTCTCAATGTTCTGTGAAGCATCCGACGGGTCCTTTGACAAACCTGTCGGTGTTGTCGGACCAACAAAGAAGCCTGACATCGTAGCCAAGCCCGATATGGCTCAGGTGTCACGTGGTGCCCCTGGAAACAGCCCGGTACCAATGGTAGCGCAACGCAATCCAAGGCATCTTGCATCCGTGTTAGAAGCCACAGTGCAAGTAGAGTCCTTACAGCAGGATCTGTCGAGTTCCTATGCCAACACTGAAACAGTTTTGAATACACCCATCGTCTTATCTCGATTGAAGTTGCATATCCGTCAGCTATCACAGCCAGTACCGAGAGCGAATGCTGTAAAAACTAAAGACGGGAAGAGGTACATCACGGACGGATTCGAGCGAGAGTTTGATGTAAGTAATAGGTTAAATTCTCACGTCGGCAATTGTGCATTATCATATTGAACTCGTGCTTCTAAAATGTTCGATATTCTATGCACTCAAGGACTTACCAGGACCAGACCTCAAACAGCGCACCTTTGGTAAAACACAGGCCAACCTAATCAAGAATAGATTCAAGAACATCCAACCATGTAAGTATCTTTGAATGTCATTTCTAATTACATTTCATTTCGGGTTTTTTATTGATTTTTTCAGCAATGCCTACGCTGATATCGCTATATTATTTAAGATGACGACAACCGTGTAGTCTTGGAAGCTGTTGACGAATTGCATAGCTCTGACTACGTCAATGCCAGTTACATTATGGTAATCCCGCCTCCGTTGTAAACTCTTATTTCAGTAAGCATCCCATTCGCACACGATCTCCTTTATTTGTTATTGGGTTATGTTTAATGTTATGCGTTGTCATATTTAGGGATATCCCAGGAAGACTAACCACTACATAGCCACACAAGGTCATTTGTTTTTTTTAATGAATGGCTTCGTTATGCAGCTAATGATGACTTTCACAAAAAAAATTTATCTTTTGTATAAATCACAATGTTAGTGTCTCATGATAACAATATGTTCATGTGGTTTAAGGTCCAATAAACGAAACTGTGTTAGCCTTCTGGTTCATGATATGGCAAAAGCAAGCCAACCGTATTGTCATGCTGACCAGGCTGAACGAGGGAGGCAAGGTAATGATCGTATACATGTATCGAGATGATTTTGTTAATGCATTTGGTAACAAATATCAGCTAATTGGGAGGGGAGAGTTTATTTATTGACCATCAGTTATATCACAGAAGATGTGTATGATTTGGTGAGTTAAGACGAAATGTGAGAGGTACTGGCCCGATGATGACCAAGCCGACGAGGACGTCCAGACGTATGGACCCTTCACGGTTTCACTAATGGTGTCCGAAACCCATGCCGATTATGCATATCGGAAACTACGACTGAGTTACAAGGTGCCCATTTGACATTTCATTTTAACACTATACAAAATACAGTGATATAACTGCAATAACCTTATGTGGCAAGAGAGCTTCGATTGTGTATATTGAATAAAGCAAGACTTCTTCATGTTCTTTAATTTGACATTTAATTGTGTTACTTATTTTTAGGGTGAAGATCGAGATGTCCACCATCTTCATTTCATAGCTTGGGACGATAAGAAGTGCCCCGAGGATAACTTTCCACTTCTCGCGTTCAGAGGTCGAGTGTTACGTTTGCCATGTGAGGCAATTGGTCCACTGGTTGTGCATTGCAGGTATAAATCTTTGCCAACAAAAGAGCTTCCTCCACATGTACAAGGGGATTATCGTGAAAGTGCTTGGTTTATTCATGCGTTTCCCTTTATTGATAAATATTGATAAATGTTCCAGCGCGGGGGTGGGTCGGACATGTACGTTCATTGCGTTGGATTACCTGATCAATCAGGCGAAGTGTGAGGGAGGCATCGATGTGTTTGAGTGCGTCTACCGCCTGAGAACGCAGAGGATGTACATGGTACAAACTGAGGTATGTAGCCTTCCCGACATGAGTTCCTTCCCTTCCTCGGCTTGCTTCATATAACAAATTTATAAATCTGTACAATATGTTTTTGCGCAAAAGTTACAGTACAAGTTTTTGTACCATGCTACGCTGGAAGGGGTTGAAACCAAGATGGGTGAAACTGGAATTCCACAAGCGCAGTTTGTTGCTCATTTTGCTACTATGTGTCAGGATACAACATATTCCAACCAGAGCCCTCTTCAAGAAGAATATCAGGTCAGAAATCTTTACAGTCCTTTATAGAAAATATACAATAATGCTTGATCTGAATAATTCTTTCATTGAAATGTAGATGCTATGCAAGTACAAACCTCCAGCCAATCCCTCTCCCAGTTGTATGGAAAATAAGGCGAAAAACAGATGTCAAGATGTTCTTCCAGGTAACAACCTAAGTTATGCATAGTACCAGACCACAGATGACTGAATATCAAACAGTCGGTCTTTTTCATCCTTAAGCACAGAAAAGTGCACCTCTTTGGAAATATCATGCTCTGTAAAAATATAAACCTATTTTGATATCTCCTGATATATTAGTCGTCACATCTTGTTTTGTATTCTGAAGCCGACCGTCGACGTCCGAGATTGTCGACGCCTTATTCTGGGAGTGACGATTACATCAATGCAGTTTTTGCTGACGTAAGTAGTATCATCACTGGTATAAGCCTTGGGCCTCATCGGCTTATATACTCTCATTCAATCTAACAGAGGTTTGTTAATTTTCATACGTTATCAGTATATTTACTTTTAATAGTGAAAACATCGTATAGCGTACCGCCATGTTTGCTTAGAAAGCCTGTATGTGAATGCAGAGTTTTGGCAAACACAAATCCACAATTCTGACACAGATGCCTCTTCCAAACACCATAGTTGACTTTTGGAGGCTTATCTACGATCATGAGTGCAATTGCATTGTCATGCTCAATGAAATGCAAAGGGCTGACATGGTAACAACTTATTGTTTTCATTCCATAGCATATGATGTATTTGTTTTTATAATTTCATCGTCGAACCTTTACTTTCAATTGCAACCTCTGTTGTAATTTAATCTACCAACTGGAAGATTCTCGATTTCTTCTGCAAGCAGCATAGATTTAATGAATGATATTGTGTTTTAAATAGACTGATACACAATATTGGCCAAGTGAGGAGTTATCTAAGACTAATTTTGGCCCCATCCACGTCCAACACATTAGCACTGAGCAGGAATCAAATTTGCGAATCACTTCAAGAACTTTCAAAGTGTACAACGAACGTCGAACGGTTGGTGCCTCAATATATGTATGTATGTATGTATGTATGTATGTATGTATGTATGTATGTATGTATGTATGTATGTATGTATGTATGTATGTATGTATGTATGTATGTATGTATGTATGTATGTATGTATGTATGTATGTATGTATGTATGTATGTATGTATGTATGTATGTATGTATGTATGTATGTATGTATGTATGTGTATGTATGTATGTATGTATGTATGTATGTATGTATGTATGTATGTATGCATGTATGTATGTATGTATGTATGTGTATGTATGTATGTATGTATGTATGTATGTATGTATGTATGTATGTATGTATGTATGTATGTATGTATGTTTGTATGTGTGTATGTATGTATGTGTGTATGTATGTATGTATGTATGTATGTATGTATGTATGTATGTATGTATGTATGTATGTATGTATGTATGTATGTATGTATTTATGTATGTATGTATATATGTATGTATGTATGTATGTATGTATGTATGTATGTATGTATGTATGTATGTATGTATGTATGTATGTATGTATGTATGTATGTGCGCGTGCTTGTGTGTGTGTATGTATTTTCTTACAATAATGTACTATATTACGGTAATGTTGATTCAGTTTTGTACCTGTCATGATTAGCCAAAGGTTGTGTTACATTATTTGCTTTGAAGATGAGGGAAGAACCTCGAACAGTCCGTCAATTCCAGCTTTCAGGCTGGGCAATGCACGACAAAGTGCCACCCCAAGCTGAAATGTTCGTTGATCTGATACAGAATGTGACACATTGGCGACGTAATCAAAAGGGAGGTTCGACTGTTGTGCATTGCAGGTAAATATGCCTCCTTATAATGTGATTTCAATGTACGATGTTTCCATTTAATCGATGTCCAATTTGTATTTTTGTGGTTCAGGGACGGTGCCGAGCGAAGTGGACTGTTTGCAGCAGGCAGCTACTTACTGGATTTAATGCAAGCCGAACAGGAAGTGGATGTGATGCTGGCAGCCCGTTACATTACATCTAGACGCCCGGAAACCATCAGCACTCAGGTAGTTGAGAATATATTTGATAAAACTTCCTATATATCAAATACCCATTTGAACATGCATACGCCAATTTCAACACAATCAACCTTGTATTATTCATGGTGCTTCAGGAGCAGTACAAGTTTCTGTTCGAGATGGCCAATAGCTTCGACACGTATGGTAATGCTTAAACAAAGAAGACCACCAGAGGGCGCCAAACATTAAGGCAGCGACTGCGCACATGGCAAAATTATCTTAAGCCCATTTGTGGTACAGTAGTTATTTTAGGAGCTAATTATCATATATTATCTACTACACTAATGATTATATAGCAATTGTGTTTAGATATAATTTTATTATTATTGCATTGTATTGTTAAAGAAAATATCAGCCCTATGCAAATAACGCTTAGCAAATACAGTTAGATATGACAGGAGAAGTTTTCGCAGTCATTTGCACAAACCAGTGGCATATTACTTATACGAGGTACCTCAAGTGCCAAGCTTTAAGTATGAGGTTGAAATGGCGCTATTCGATGAATTGATGGACCAATGGAGTCACCATGAGTCCCGACCTATGAAATTTTGATTATTTAACAATACTGAAATGAGCATATGTGTTCCTTTTGCATGAACTTGTTATGAATAAGGTGGGCGTATAACAGTCCGTCTTTCTCAAATGCCTTGCTTAACCACTTTACCGTTCCCACGATAACTTCTCTGTAATAAACCAAGAACGTTTAAACACGAAAGTTTGCGAATGTTTTCAATTTTTCGGTGCGTGTGTTTAGGGGAATCCCGTGATGTGAAATAAGAAAGAGAAATAGATAGTCGCTCGCTCTAGTGAACAAATACACCTTTAACAACAATGCCGTGGGATGGTTGGGTTCCCCCCCCCCCCCCGACCCGTCTTTTGATGATTTTCGGTTGAACTTTCGTGTGAGCTGTTCGCTATTGGTCCGTCTGTGATCTTTATGAGTGAGTGATCCGTCAGGTAATTATACCGGGGGGATATACCTGTTACACCATGCGCAACAATTGCGCTACTTGTTGAAGGTGCCCTTGTCAACGCCCTTGTGTTCTGTGGGAGCAACTTCTTATTCTCTAAGTTACGAAACAGCCACCTGGATGGGTAACGTTAACGCCACGATATGGCAATCGAACAGCTTCAGGGTGCACAGAGAGTATAGGCCAAGAAGCACACTGAGCGGCTAGACTTCATCAATGAGCAGCTTTGCCGCTAGGGACAAGTCGAGCATACTTTCCGGCAAGTCAAACCCCAACTCGATATCAGAGGAATTGTTGTAGCGCGTATCGTGAGATTTTAGCAGAATTTGTTTTGAAGCATTTTCGGCAACTATTTACTGGGTCAAAGTTCATTCATTAGACATATCACAGCTTTTTACGATGGCTGACAAATTTCAAGGATTTAGGGGGCCTAATTGGTCGATGTGCTACAAGAATCTTATCCAAATTTTGTCAACTGATGTGAATGTGAGAATCAAGGGTAAAACCTGAAGATCTCTTTGAAATCCATACCTTTATACCGTCAACGTCAATACGATTTTACATGCATGGAAAACTGAGGGTGTTTAATTTATCCAAGAATATAACTATCACTTCTAGATAACCCGTGACTAACGGGTGTTAATAAAGTTGATTAAAGTTGGGTTGAAAGTTTGAGTAGAACTGATTTAATGATAATGAAGGAGGATAGGGGTAAATAATAACTTGGAAAGAGTCCCATGGGGCGTGCCCAGTCGAGAGAAGCTCTTACGTAAAAGTACTGGTGTATGGGATTTCTGTGGACTGTAGTATATAATAACTCATAGATGGTGTTCTGTACCAAAAACCAAATACACAAACAAAGTTAGTAATAAGCTAATTGTGCCCGAAGCAACAGGCGTTGACAATCTCACACAGCTTCACGATTCGAGGACGGTAGGACATTTGTAAGTGACGCGAACCCTGATGATGTGATGTGCAGAGCTGGTGCTCAGAATGTAATGTGTGTGCTCGTATAAATCCAGGTCCCAGATATAGAGCTAAGTTGCACCAAGTGCCAGTGCGTGGTTTGACGGATTCTCGGATTTGCGTCTGCAAGGTGGAACGACTGAGATACGCTATTTCAAACCAGTGGGGATGGAAAAATATTCATGCAAGCGACAGCGAATTGCTCAACATTGTGTAAGGTTGTGTAAGGTCATGTTCAACAAAGCGTATTTTATATGCCTGCTGGTAATGGCAGGATACTTCAATACACATCGATGCAAATTATCTCACTATGAAATATGCAAACTGACCGATCACTATATACTCTCATCAGAACGTTATGATAGTTTTAAAGACTTGTTCGATAGTCTGTATAGAGACCCTATGACATTACTTCAACTAGCCTTGCAGAGTGTGTGGAAAGCTCTCCGGACTGTGAATGTTTTCTATGGTGTATATAACCTGACCAGATCGTTGCCTTTTACCCGGCGTCATCCGGAGACTTCTTCTTTTGCAAAATATATATCTTGATATGCTCTGTTGAAAGTAAAAGTACATGTTCTGCAGCAGGGTGACTTCATTACGAAAGGGAAAATCACACCTTGCGGTGCAATAGTTGGCAGTAATCTGTGGTAATGCTCCGATGCCCTCACTAGATATATGCCAAAACAAGGTCAAACGTGGATCTGTCTAATTACCTTCCAAACCTTTGTATTGGAAAAGCGAATGTTTTGCGACTAATATCCTAACGAGACATGCGCTTTGGTGCAGTTGACATCCATATTTTCTCCGTAGTCCGTTATGTTGCGCTTGACTTATTGAAGGATAACAAGCCTACTCGATGCATCCTTGGTAATGTACAGTCAAAGATATAGACTTGGAAATATGCAAAGGGACTTGAGTGGATAGCTATGTTTTTCGTAAGATTCGAAACACTGGGATCACACTTAGAAGTGATACATACTTTCATATAGATATATAGATAGAGAGAGAGAGATATAGAGAGAGAGAGAGATATAGAGAGAGAGAGAGAGAGAGAGAGATATAGAGAGAGAGAGAGATAGAGAGATAGATAGAGAGAGAGAGAGAGAGAGAGAGAGAGAGATATATCTATATCTATATATAAATATATATATATATATACATATATATCTGTATATGTATATATATACATATATGTAAATATCTATATATATATATATACATATATATATGTGTGTGTATATACATATACGTAAATATATATATATATCTATATATATAAATATATATATATATATATCTATCTATATATATATGTATATATATATCTATATATAAATATATATATATATATGTATGTATATGTATATATACACATATGTAAATATATATATATCTATATGTATATATATATATATATGTATCTATATATATACCTATATATATATATATTTACATATGTGTATATAACGTATATATATATATATATATATATATACATATATATATATCATTACATATATATTGTCATTGAATTGATGATAGTGGTTGGTTATATAGATGTATTTTATTCTGCTTGCTTTTATAGCGATTCAGTGTAACCTAAATATAACTGTCAAACTCCAAACGGCATGTCAGTTCAAGTCGATGACAAGGAGACTTCGGAATTACATGTCCCACTAACCTGCTGCTAAGACAAACATTGGCAGCAGATGGAGCCAGCGATCTCTGACTTCATGTCTTGTACAATGCTCAGCATCTATTACAATTATCCGCGTTTTCCAAATGAATCCTTAGGATTAATTTGAATAAAATGCTCAACTACTATGAATTTATAACAAAAGCAATCTGAGCTCTATTGAAATCAGCTGAGATATGTATTTTATTTGCACCAAAGACTTAAGAGCTACACTACGCCTAACCAACTATTTGTGCATGCATCCTGTATGTAACTGGCTGCTTGCCATAACGTCTATTTTAAAGCCACATCAAATCACTTTGCTAAGAGAGTTCACTCCGTGTGGCTCGGCGGTGATTGCTATTCTTAAGATTTTTCTGACCATCAGAAGACCCAAGGGGCTGATCTTTGAGACGTTGCCTCCATAGTCTCAGGTGCTTTAATTGATTTTATGGTAGCGTCACCTAACAACAGGCGTGCGTTTCACTCGTTTCATTCGCTTACATAACCTCTCAGCAGAGCTCTAAGCTGTTTGATATGCAACAATGCGGTAATTTCCAATGTATTAGGGCCCCCAAAAGTGCAGTTATATGACTTAGCCCATTAATATTGGTTCGATTTCCAAAATGGTTAATTTGCAAGTTGGCTGAGGATATTGCCAAACTTCCATACACTGCATGTTAGCATGTATTATGCTTAGTGTTAACAGTAGTAACAGAATGAAAATTGGACTAGAAGCGGAATCAACATGAAGTTTTTGATCGTTCATACAATCGTTCATATTTGTCCTATCGTCATCAAATTTGGGTAAACGATCTAACGGAAACTAATTCATAAATCGCAAATATGTTCACGACATCAGTTCTGACTGCGAACGCATCGAATGTTGGCGAAATTATTACATTGTACTGCGTTGTTAACTGGTCCGTTGCGCCAGGTTAAAGACCTCAATTTACAGCACAAGAGCTCGGTTCCCGGTACCAAGCTTCCGAGCGCCGAGAGTTTTCCGAACGCCGAAAATATCTAAAAGCCCACAGTCTGCTGACAAAGCGTTATCGCAAAGCGTTGTTGACCTGTCAAGAAATGTAAATATATTGAACAACGATTCGGTACTTGGGAGCTCAGTATGGCAAGCTGCGGCAATCCTAACATGTTCATGTTCTGACTCTGTAGCCCCAAATAGGGTTCATTTACGAACACTTACTTATAGGAAGTTGCGCAAAAGTTTCGTCTGAAGACAGATCAAAGGTTGGTGAACGTGTGCCTAATGATCATCAAATGGTTGCCATTTTGAGCTGTTTTACTTTCTTCATACATTGCAAAATTTTATGTAAATAGCTGTACGGATCATGATTACTGTATTTGTTGTGGTGACCAATATTCATACACACGAATGTTGCGGAAATGACCTTGACCTCACACGAAAGGTGACTAAAAATAGCAGTTAATGTTACGTGGAAACGGCAAGGGGTTTCATGACCATGTCCACATCAGATACGGATGATACGATGTTCAATACTTGTTTCTGTCTGGTTGACATTGAAGGACTTCTCTCATTCAACACTTACAATGGCTAGATGTTCAAGGTTTTACAGGGCTGGACGCGTGTTTTATAACACATCTGCCATGGTTCCTGTTCCATACAGTTAAGAAGGACACAGTGGACACAATGTTTCATTGTAGGCAGAACAAATCAAGCATATTTAACCTTGTCAATTATTGTTTGCGTTGCTATGCTGGGTTTTTTAAGTGCAATGTTTCTCAAACAATGAGATTATGAGTTTGCAGAAAGACCGGAAATTACAAGCATATTGAGAGTAAGTAGGTATATGTAATAGTATAGCATATGATAATGGGGTGCGCTTGAACCATTTATATGACGTTAACCTGCCAATTACCAGTCGGTGTAGCCCTATTCGGTGGCACAAAGCTATTAAGTCTGACTTCCGCCACAGCTGCATAACAATCGGAGCTGTGCCAAATCGGTGCTGGTACACAAAGAGGGCTACACTAGCATTACAATTATCCTTTTTATCATCATGACGATGCTAAATCCAATGGTTTTACGTATTTACTTACAGCGAATACTTTGAGTCTCGTTGTTAGATAGCTGACAATAAGAACAAACGAAGGAGTCAAGTTACTTATTTATGGCAAAGCTGTCCTTATGTTTTCCCGTCCGAGATAATTGCAAAACAGCCGGTTCTGTTCAAAATATATCTGGCCTATTTTCTTACTAAATCGTCTTGCAATAGACCCATCCAGCGATATGTTGTGTTTTGTCGTTGTTGATTTCAAACAGATATCTTTGAATAGTGCCATATTAATCAACAGGTACTGCGTCATTTGTACCACCTTTTTGTCCCGTCATGGCACATGTGGTTGAACACGACGTCGAATAAACGAATGATGCTAATTGCAATCTCAGTCAAACCAATCATTATTTACAGCCGTCTTTGTAATGGAACAAGGAAATCAGAAAACACAGATGTAATTACTACCACTCTCTGGCAAACTGATATCCTAAACACAGAGCCTTCGACGGCTTAAGCCGCTGTTGTTTCTCACACGAGGTGTCTCATTGACACCTTACATTGTTTGCGTTGAACATCTTGAGAATTCACAATATCCCCCTTACAACCATGTCTTATGCTGTCTCTACCGCTGTGATGGCGGTGGCTGCTGCTGCTGCTGCTGCTGCCGCTGCCGCTGCTGCTGATGCTGTTACTATTGGGTCTCCGCAGGAGGGCGGCAGTCCGCATCATCCAATCAACTCGACTTCCGCCTAGCGGGTCAGATATAATTGCGGCAGCGCGCTGTGCTCGTGTCATTGTACACAGCGAGTCTGGCAGCAGTTTCATAATCACTCTGGAACGTGCAATAACAACTTCCCTATCAGATTGGTTTATACAATCGGTGAGATAATTGAGATTTTGGAATTCAGTTATAGATTGGACACAAGATTTCGAAACTAGTTGATGTTCCGTTCACCGATGGGAATGTTTCAAACGCAGGATCATTACTCGGTGATAACCAGGACAATTTATTGCTCTTATTCTGGTTAATTGTTCACTGTTCATTGACTGTACTTCTTGCTGGTATAACGTACATTGTTTAATGAATGTACTTATCGACTGTTGAGAACTATAGATCAGCTAAATTTCACGTAGCTATCACTAAGTTCGACAGCGCATACAGGTTGAAACGTATATCTCTTCAACAAACCATGGCTTATTCACTCCAGTGTGTTCGCTTTTACTGTAGTATTTTCTTCAGGTGTCATAATCATCGCTGGATTCAAGGATTCTTTCGATAGAAAAGTGCTCATTTCAGCCGTAGAAACCCATGCCAACTGTACGGAGATAAATTGGTAATCTTTGCAAAAGATAACCTTGCCACCATGGCTGGATTTTCCGTTACGAGAACAGACCAGCATGAAACCTTCTACAGCAGTCTAGGTCTGACATACAATGGAAGCACTCCTTCTTCACAAATACACAGCTCTAATGACGACACGATGAGCCAAGTGCTTCACATTGGCAATAACATCATAATACCTTCTGTCTTCATCGTCGAAATACTTGGTAACATTATCAACCTTATTGTGTTTAATTATAAAGATAAAGGGGGTCGTCGGAACACGAGTGTTATAGAGAGATCGGCGACGGCGGGACTGATTACTTTGGCTGTTTCCGATTTACTCTTCTGTTTAGTAGGTTTCCCTGCCCTCATATTGTCATCACGCGGCCACGTTGGTTGGGGTATGAGGGTGGCGTCATTTTACTATGGAATGTACAAGAAACCTCTTCTTAACATATTTCTTTTCAGTAGCACCTGGTTGATAACGTTGATATCCGCCGAGCGCTGTCTGGCAGTGTGCTTTCCACACCTGGCCAGCACCTTGATAACAATGAACAGAACCGTTGTCGTTCACATGGCTGCATTTGCTGTCTCCTTGTGCCTCAACATACCTCTCTTCTTCACCTACACTGTATTAAGGCACCAGTGCACGCCAAACAGGACGTGTTATTATCCAGTTGCTTCCTGGTTCTTCCACCAGGCGACCAATACAGGTGTGCATTTCATCATCTGGTCCTTGCTAGGGACCTTCTTACCTCTCTTTATGCTGGTTGCTTGTAACGCCGGCATCCTGCAGTCCATATTCAGGAGGAGACATCATGGTTCTAACTCTCCAGAACGCCATCATATGAGGACCACGATGGTGCTGGTTGCCATGGTATTCTGCTTCCTCATCTGTGTCTGTCCCTCCATTATATTACAGTTTCTGTCACGCATGGATCTCATTGACATGAACGGATACATTTTGGCTACCATGGTTACTAACTTGCTGCAAGCTATCAAGTTCTCTGCTAACTTCATTCTCTATTGCGTGCTGCACAAGAAGTTCAGAGAAACAATAGCGGCAATGCGATGTAAGGGAGATTCTGAGCCCTTAGATGGACAGGCAGTTTAACGACTATTGGCTGTAGCGGCGGAATTATCCGTGACATTGCTGTGTATAAATCTGATGATGGTGGCGTCGATATTATGCGATGAAATTGATGAAATATTTGTTGGCTCCGACGATGATGGTAATTATGATGATGATGATAATGCCGGTGAATATATACGTCATCATAACGATCAGAGTGGCGACATCGACGTCGATACCAGTAACGATGATGAAATCAAAGATACCTGTATTGTTAACATGATACTAATGCTATTGAATGATCACTTTCTCTTGTTGAAGGCGTTCACATAATGCATATGACCACACTGACAACTGTGAAAAATTGTCACCGACGAACAAATTGGTGACAAAGACAATGCCTTATGTGACCATCCATTATATTGTATATAGTGTATATATGCGCAATACATGACGTGTAAAATTATTGGTCATTTGTCATATCGTAATATTTCCAGGGTTGCCCCATTTCACGCCTTATGAAAGCATACAGCGTCTGTACTGACACAAGACACCATGTTGTCCTGTGGTATTAACAAACGAAGGTAAAGTGCATATATAATATTGGCATGTACAAAGTTTACCGTGTTATATGTTGTCATAGATCAACAAATTCAATGGTGCTAGCCTGTTGTTATGCTGTTGTATGTAGTATAAAATGCGTACACTCATGTTAGGGTGACATCATTTGTGACGAATCAAACAGCTTGCAGAGTTGCTAAACTGAAACTTTTAAGGACCAGTTTGTGAAATTCCGACTTTTGGTATTTTGGCTTTGGTGCATCGGCGAAAAACAACGAACTAGGATGGGGGGGGGGGTTGCCATAGATACATAAATGACGCGGTCGATATTTGGGTACACGTCCTGATCCAAAAGTGCACTGAGTACCCCATATGACTAAGCATTTTGTAAATGACATTTATTTCAAGATATATAGAGCTGTTTTCACTTCTTTGGTTGAGGACAATTGGGATTGCACAATGGTGTCAAAAGCACAGATAAACTAGTTATTTTCTTATGTCAGGAGTAATAATTATGTGTATATATCGATAGATATGGCAGTCAAGGGACCATTTACATAACACATGACTGAAAAATCCTCTGGCAAAAAGGGCTTTAATTCTCTCTACTATTGTGACTAAATATCTTGTAACAAAGACACTTGATACGTGCGGTATTAATACTGTAGCTAACTGGCAGGTATGAACCACGTGAAGCCGAGAGTGACAATTGAAACGAAATTATCGCAGCCTGTATCAACCGGTGAATAAGACGCGCTTTTGGTTAAGATGTATCCCCCTTTTTATGCTGAAATTTGGGCCACAATTATTATTATTATTATGCGAAATGGCCATGTACATGACCTTCTCATCAAATACTACAAGTACGCTGACGGTCGATAGCACGTCATTATTCCAGTTAAAAAACACACCTTAATAATCTGACCTCTTCGACAGTTACTGCTTCGTTTACATAATGTGCGGTTCTAACCCGACGGCCACCTGTCTGTCTACGTTAATTAGCTTCACTCTTATTTGCATAACCTGAGAGTATACCTACATCCCCGTCCACGGTCATGCAGGCGCATGGCGTGGCCGGATACGGGGTCAGGGTGAAGTGGCAGTGAATAAACGCGATATAAGCATGGTTATCCGGCGTACTATTTAAACCAGGTGAAGACGCTAGTGGGCGGCCCCATATCAACCAGTTGTGTAGACCAGACAGGTGACTTCGAATGCAGGTTGGTTGAATCTACGGCTGCTGGATGCTTTGTGCACGGTGTTCCTCTTAACAATTACTATTTAGAGCTCGCATACTTGTTTGGCTTGCTTGGTATTGATGTAAATGTTCGAATTCAGGGGCATGTTTTCAAACATCTGGTATATGAGACGCACCACTGTCTTCAGGACCAAATGTTGGGAAAATGCTGAGACCAATGCACGAAGTTATATGCAATACATATGTTAATGAATGCTCATACCACTCAATTTCACCCTTGCTGCTTGGACACTATACATATACCGTTTAGATTCTGCAAAATATGCAAGTTGATATTATATTACATTTCTGTATCTTAAATTATATAAAATATGGCGGTAGCATATACGGTTTCAACCACAATAATCATATGTGATTGTCATATGTGCATGCTGATGGATGGCTGTGAATACCTTTGCAAAATAATTAACCATGGTGTGCTGGTGAAGTTAACATTTCGTTAGAAATTGCTTAATGGCAATGCATGTTTGTATATCAGTTGACAATCAAAAACGCGTTTTTCATAAATCAATTATTGTATTTTCGCGATGAATTACCATTTATATCATTCCATGATGTACTTTTAATGCTAAAGGTAAAAAGCTCTCGAGATAACAGTTTGCACACTGTGCATCTTTGACTGACAGTAAATGGTCAAAACTCAATGTGCATTGAATGAACAAGAATATTCACAAAACAAAACATTATGTGAGCTAGATTCATAGCAAATGATAATAATCAATCAACAATGGAGCCATACTGTCACAAGCAGGTACATGTAAAAGTTAAAAAATGAAAGGACAGCACATGTGCTCAGTAACGATAAGAAACAAAACAATGAGGCTTTTACCTTAAATTGCGGCCAGCGCTTGCGATTGAAGATTTGGGTAATTATCAACCAATTTCCATTGCATGAGCACAATTATTCTCTTGATATAACACAATTACATGCATAACACGTGATTATTAATGATCAACGATACAATCACTAGATTTATAAAAGCCAGTACATAAAATAAGTAAAATGTTACTATGAGGGCTATATTTGCAGCAACGAAATGATCGGAGGTAACAATATAAAACATGTCCGAGTGGTTTACATATCAAATACAGATGTCTTTGAAGAATCCGATAATATACCACGACAAATTGTAGCGACCGGGGTTGTCACAAGGAAATAAATGATGGATATAGAGTTATATAATCGAGAACACGTGACGTCATTATGATCAATATCCACACAATTATAATTGTAATCGCAAACACATCATCTTCATCATCATCCTGATCATAATGTTTGTCATCACATAGAGCGGCAGTCACCGTTGGTGTGGCGGTTTATATCTCTTTTAACTGTTGAGGAAGTATTTATTACAATATGCAATGTTGTTTAAATGCGCCGGCATTGACTGCTTTTGTCGACTGAAAACAAATTCGATACATTTATTTGCCGTACAGTAAGTGTGACTGTACTTCATAGTGCATGCATTGGGGGTGACGTATAACACAAACTTGATGACCTCATTAAGTAGAGGTCTTCGATTTCGCTTTCGCTGCGTTATTGTTACACTATATAGATAAGTACATTATTTGCAGAACCGACATGAGGTACAGCATTCGATCCATCCAATTGTCATCAATCACGTATTCTTAGCCAAATCAAGCTACTTACTATACACTTTCTAGTTAATAACACGGTGAGTAAACATCCACTTCCTAATAGCATGACGGGTCTCGTCATGC
This sequence comes from Urechis unicinctus, assembly GCA_034190875.2. Classification (NCBI taxonomy): domain Eukaryota; kingdom Metazoa; phylum Annelida; class Polychaeta; order Xenopneusta; family Urechidae; genus Urechis; species Urechis unicinctus. Next base: position 73,615,734 of record CM067343.1, on the reverse strand, counting down.
GCATCGGTTAACTTATCTAATTAGTCATTGGATAGCTAGTTTCTATATGAAAGGGTATGTCTTATATATATTTTAAAAACCGAATAATGCCAAGGCTGGAATTAATCCTGTTAGCTCTAAACCATTTGTTCAAAGTTAATTGATATTCCTCGACGTCAATTGCATCTCGGCGCTTCCATTAATATTGCATTGGCCTGTGCTATGTGTTGAATAAAAAATACTTGATGACAAGGAATGCACACCTGCTAACCTCCATCCAGTATATCTACGTTTATGTATATATATATATAAATATATATATATATATATATATATATATATTATATATATATATATATATATATATATATATATATATATATATATATATATATATATATATATATATATATCCTTGTCCCTAGGATGTGAGAGGTAAATTCATATCAAATGTATTTTTTGTGCCCTATCGTCCTATTGCGTAAGAATTATACATCTTACTTAGCGAAGCAAATATTCATTTACTGTGAGATTCACCTTCTTTCACCTTCGGCAGAGTATTATGTCTTAACACAGCTATGTTTTATAAAACAAATTCTCTCTGTCTAGGCATAAATTAGAATGACACCACATGGACTGCGATGCTTTTTAGCTGTTCCAGTGGCTGTTTAGAAATTGCAACATTGTAAGTTAAATCGGCTTTTCTTATTTGTTTAATATGACAGTGATCAAAGGATTTTTTAGACTAATAATAATCCCATGCATGCATTGCATGATACCTCTGTGTACACGTTATTATGTGGCTTCATTGACAAAAGAACCATTTTGAGCAATATTCGCGGTCGCGGAACGTTTGTGCTGGAACATCTGATGTCCTATGAGTCATCTTTACACATCTAAGAGCTGACAAATATGAATCATTTTCGTTCTTTAATTGGTTGCCTTTTGTACTTAGCGATCCGGGGTGTAGGAAATTGGAAGATATTGCCAATTACCTAAAAATACCTCTAACAAAAGATTGACCATTAACTGTAGAAGCAATATAAAATCTAATGAAATATAAAATGTAGTTACTCGTTTTGTTGCAAGTTCAAAGTATCAAGGCATGATTGAACAAGTTATATTGCATACATTCCTTATCTTACGGTGTTAACTCCTAGCCGACCTGGTTTGTGAAGAAAACACATTCTTCAATCCGTGAGCATTAAAACAAAATTCCTGTAATTACTAGTAAAAGTAACCAGGATAAATATTATTCAGGTTTTTGTGATTAAGGCTACATCCTTTTCGGTACAAAACAGTCGGTCTAAGCCATAGCCATTGACTCGCGTGTATAATTCACATAACATGTGGCCATTTCTGGATATTACAGTAATGCTGTTGCTACACTTTTACTGAAACATCGAAGGAGTTCACTTTCCCCGATCTATGCAACACGGCTCAAGCTCGATCAACGCCATACACTTTCAACAGTTTAATGGATGTAATTCATTGATCAATCATCTTGCTATATTACCATAGGTTCCCAAAGGTTCTTAGCAGCATAAAAACCATTCCAATGACATTCTTATGCTAGAATTGGTAATCATTTTATAAACCCTAAGTAAAGTTTTGCCCTGTCTCACAATTCAACGGGTTCATAGGGAAAATACGCATCTATCAATTACAGCCAGACTAGGTCTTCAAGAAGCGAGCAAAATTGATACTATAACGGAAGATACCCCATAAAACCTGCAGCTGTCAAGCTGTTTGATAAATTACAGTCTATTATATTATCGATTTGTCCTAATTAATCAGGCCTAATTTTAGATACACCGCCGAACTCTAGGCTTATAACGGTTTTCGTTAAATCTAGACGGCATCAAAGGCTTGGGTCGATCTTCATAACAAAAGCCTCTCGCACCGAGCTGTCACTGCATAGAACAATCAACAAGCCTATATATTTTCATTAAGCTCAATTGCTCTTCGAATAATCAGCTAAATGTGTTTTTCAGTGGTAACATTTTGTGCAGTGCTTTTGGACGGACTGAGTTGCACAATATAAATATTTCTTTTAAGCCTTTGAGAGGTTGCCTATGGGTCCCGTGTATCCCAAACCACCATCCAGTCGTCAACAAAATTGTACCAATCTACACGTGATGATTGGTTATCATGAAGTGCTAGAAAATTGGTGCAGGATGGGAATCAAATAATGAATGATCAACAGCGCACTGAAACCATACAATTACACCTCACAGAGTGTATCAATAACGACTTAGATAAGCACGTACTGACAATACGTGATGAACTTGCACTATACGTTCATATTTTGCTTTCGTTTTATTGACATTTAGCTATGCAATAAATGGTATATTTCGCCCCGTTGCAAAATTCCTCAGATATGCAAATCATTTTGATTTTCGACCAGTATGGCAAGCTATCGCAATAATCCATTAATAAATTATATAGCCTGAACTTGGACAGCATTATAATGATAACCTTTTGAACTTCAACAAGGCCCGTGTACGTACAACTCATGCAAGAAAGTGCAGCAGAGATTACTAGCTAACCACTATCATTATCGCCAACCCTAACTGACCTCATGCATGAAGCATAAAATATCAATCAGCCCGGGATCGTTGATAAGCAGGTATGGTGCAAACTGTCCTGTCTCAGTGGCTTGGTCAACTGACAACCAATATGACTGTAAGGATTTGATAGGTAAATCCATTTTTCGTTCGCAAGTCTTGATATGATACATACAGCGACATGTAATTCATGTACCCAGCAATTGAACTCGTTACTAAATGTCTCAATTGTCATGTTTTAATTCGTACAAAAGCAGAGTGGAGTATAGGAGCATCCTTTCACCCTCTGACCATGTCGAGGCTGTAACAAACATTTATACGTGCACATGTGCATTTGACTCATTAACCCACCATCCAGCTAACAAATCCCCTAAGCACGACGCGTAACTAGCCGCAAGGCAAAAATCTTCAAAGGTCTAATATTGGTTGATAGTACGCGTACCTTGCTTCTTATTGAATATCCAAAATAACCAATGAAACTAATTGTTCGAATGCTCTAGCAATAGCATCGTAATTGACTCGCCATTTGTGCCATTACAAATACATCAATACGTCCTGCGCGAATTATCCCTTTATGTGCAAATCTGTCTCTCCTGACACCGTGAGGTAGCCCCTGTGACTGCTTGTGTCATTGATGTTGTTGGCTCTCTGCGGTATCCAAGCTACGTTAATACTTTTAAATGATCAAATGCAATGGTTTTTACTTGCGACAAAATATGTCAATAAATTAATGTTAAACAACGATAATATCATGATATAATAGGCGGTATGTGTATTGCTAATCGAAAATAGCTGTTTACTTATGTCGAGATAGATAGCATATTCATTAACTTCACTGAGTAAATCACCAAAGGACGGCACGCAAAGACACTACGCGTTATTAAGTTGATCACACTTTCTATGACATACATAATCAGGAGAATGGTTTGCCACATCGTAATGAAGCTATCCTAATTGTCATAAACAGGAATAAATATTGCTTGTCCCATTTGCTACCACGGGATTGACCACTAGTTCAGATCAAGGGACATTTTGTAGAGGAACCACCGTTGCCCGTTCGCTCAATCGGGCACGGATTGCATTGCACCTTAACGATATTGATCAAGTATTGACGTTTATAGAAGATAAAGTGAAGAATAAAAAATGAATCTCATATTATCAAATGAAGTGGTATATTCATCACGAACCATGTCTTGGTTATTGCTTAATTACATCCTATAAATAATGTTCGAATTTCCGTGATCAGTCGTTTTGGGGTTTTTTGGTATAAAATGAAACGATGACCCACGATTGTCGACAGGATAGCACAAAGCGGACGGAGGAATTGTTTGTTTAAAATTGTAAATGCTCAACTTGTGATGCAATTAAGGTATTTGAACATATATTAACAATTACTGAATGGACGTTACCTATATCGGTTTTGCATGCTACAATGACCAAGTCACACCCGTGTTTCTGGATTAGACGTGTATGGATATCAGTAGAGTGAAGTCACAGCGAAACTGAATTACTTGCACCAAGGTGTTTAGGACAGTGTCATGTCTTGCATAAATATTTATTAAGGGGACTTATTTCAAGAGAACAAAAGAAGCAACCAATGCCATTAGCAAGCCAGAATTACTACACTGTAAAAAGTTCCATAATCAATCTAAAAAAGAAGCGATGATGCGTCGTATATAAAGTTGCTTACGTTTCAATATTTGTTGTTGTATTATTTCATCCTCTAGGTGTAATTTTCACAATGTAGTTTTGCTCGAAAGTGTTAATATCATCTCTTTGTAGCTTTGTTTTCGGGCGGTGTTACGGGTTGCAACCCGAACACGTTTCTGCTAAACCGCAAGTGCATTATTCATACGTGGGCGGAGGAGGGCAAGCTGTTCTCACTTTTGGAAATATTTGTCCCAAGAGATTATTTCGATGTGGAAGCACCAGCAGATAGTTGAAAATAAGACTAGATTGTGTAATACGAGGCTTCAGCATTTATCTGCATCCGGATTCGTTCAGGCATTAACATGCCATTAAAAAGCATATAAAACAGTTTCAAATACTAATGCTGAGTTATTAAGACATTTATAGGTCACTACCAAAAAAGGTTGAAAATATGCTGTGTAGTAATAAGAGCCCCGTGAAGCCGAAATATAACTTTATGGTTTGCACTTAATTTCCTGCCCTACATAACATTAGATGGCGGAAAACAAACTGCTATGTTTTGCACGATATATTCTTAAGCATGCAGCGTCGACCATTAAGCTAACACACAAATGCGCTACATCGATCCTTGCTACCAAAACGTAATGTACTTTTCTTTATAAGGATACCTGCTTTATTTTTAGTGTAAACCTATAGACAATCCATCCCATAAAGATGATAGCTGGCAGTTGTTTGTAATTAATTATAAGTGCTCAGGCCTTTGGTAACTATATATATATATAGATATATATATATATAGATATAGATATATATATATAGATATATAGATATATAGATATATATAGATAGAGAGATATATATATATATATATATATATAATATATATATATATATATATATATATATATATATATATATAATATATATATATATATATATATATATATATATATATATATATATATATATATATATATATATACAGTACGCATTCACACAGTTAATCCGGTGTTGACCAATGCTCTAAATAAATTCACAGAGCCAATTATTATCTTTCATTATTATCAATAACAATAATTAGTTTTCGTTTGGGAGCTAGCGACGGCCGGCCCTAGTGTGAAAACTGTAGTCACACAAAATTTGAATTATTACACCAGTCGTATTCGTCATAAAAACGGTTGACACGCACCAAGCACATACAGAAGGAGCTGTTTAGACATAAATATTTTCTAATTTCTACAAAAAGATAGATATTTGCTGATAAATAATATCACAATTGGCCCATTTGTTGCACGATACTACGTCGGTACCTTTTCATAGCTGACTGTCACTGTATGCATACACAAGGTACTACATACCATGAATTGGAAAGTATAACCTGGAGCAGTAAATGGTCAAATTTGGCAATGCCTTGGTCTTCTTATGCAGCGTTAACGAAATAGTCGCAGGTACGTCGGATACATCATGATATATATTGGCCTCTCGTTCTTGTTGGTTGCTTGTGGGCACTGCTCGTCTAATTGAAATGCATTTATCCGTGAAAAGTCTATCAAGAGACAAAAGGCGCACCCAAATCAACAATTATATATCAGGAAGAAAAAGGGACAACAAGATTTTTATTCACATAAAACTATTTCATTGTATCTATTAAAATATGCCGAATAAATAATTGGATATATAATTATATATATATATATATATATATATATATATATATATATATATATATATATATATATATATATATATATATATATATATATATATATATATATATATATATATATATATATATACATACATTTATTTATATATATATAGCACCTATTCTTACAGCTACTGAGCTTATCATTCCCGTATGTAACAAGTAGCTATTATCTGTCATGACTGCAGGGGTATCGATTATAGCACTACAAAGAAGAGATTAACAGTTTGGTAAAAAGGGTGTTATAATTGCTTGCCTCATAGGCAACCACAGTTGTGACTACTTGATAAGGTCAAGCACACCACATGAACATCGAAGCCTCTAAGTGCCAAGAGGTGTTTTATGGGAACCCTTGTTGACTCGTTGTTTAATCAGGCAGGTAATGCGTTTTCAATGACATCCACAGTACACATTCACGGTATTAATCAGGTTGTTACCAATGCCTGAATAATTTTACAGAACCAATTATTATATTTTTTATTACTGTCAATAATACGTATTAAATTTATTTTGGGATGTTGCGGCAGCCGGCACTAGTGTGAAAGCAGTAGTCACACCAAATTTGAACTATTGCACCAGTCGTATTCGTCATACAAATAGTTGATATGCACCAAGCCCATATAGAATGAAACCGTTTAAACGTAGATATTTTCTGTCTACAAAATTGATAGATATCTGCTGATAAATAATATCACACATGGCCCATTTGTTGTACGTGACAACGCAGGTACCTTTTCATTGCTGAATGTCGCAGTGTATATACACAAGGTACTACATAACATGATTTGGAAAGTATAACCTAGAGCAATAAATGGTCAGATTTAGCAATGATTTGATCTTCTTATGCAGTGTAACGAAAAAGTCGCCGGTACGTCGGATACGTCATAATATATATTGGCCTCTCGTTCTTGTTTGTTGCTTGTGGGCACAGCTCTTCTCATTGAAATGCATTTATCAGGGGAAAGTCTATTAAGAGGCAGAGTTAAATCAGCGACAAAAGGCGCAGACAAATCATCATTTGTTTGAACTTTGTTACCTGGTAAGATTGCCTAACATTCAGCATTCAGCATTAGCAAATCAAACGATATAAATGCCCTCGGCCACTTGGTCTGCAATTCTACTTCCCAAGACTTCCAGCCGCCAGCTTCACGGGTGGACAGCATCTTCCGTCCTTGCTATTGTAGAGGCGTTTGAACATATTTCACTTTCAAATTTAAAATAAGCAATGAAATAAAACGATGTATATTATTATTTGTGGAAAAATTCTTTTAGGAACCCCTTTAAATCAAATTTCTAAACTGGCCTCAACAAGTATGGTCCCTAGATTGCAACCTAACTTTTATCATATAAATACGTGTACTGATGTTATGCCGACGAGTGTAAGCAAGGTAATTATTGTTTGGTTATACAGCTGCATGAACGACACTTGCTGTGTTGAGCTAATTGAAAATATAGGTACTGACAGGCAACTACATTTAGCGTAATATTTTATGCGACCGTAAATGACAAGTATTGGCACCGGGACCAACAGTTATCGGTTCAATATCTATTACTTCATGTATCTCTAGCCACATGTAGCATGACGCTTAATGCATATTTAGAATGTTGACCCTTCTGAAGATCGTCTTGCTCTCACGAGAATGATTTTTTCACATTACTACCACAACAGCCCACCTCAGCCATTCACATTCACGCCTTCCCTCCAACCAGTCTTCTGTTATGTCCGTCGTTGTCTTCATTTGCAGATGAAAAGAAATTCTGCCAAGATGGTCATGTCAGTTAAGCATGAAATAATTGCTGATACATATTGACACGGTTGATAAGACTTCGATAAATGTCACGAACGCGTCGTCATTAATCCACGGCCAGTATTTGCCATACACTTGCGTTTGCCCACACCAGTCCCTGTGTTTCTAATGCCACTCGTGCTTCCGCTGTGCAGCTACAAATGTTGTTGAAGGGGTTATCGAGATTCAGACTTATTCATATCCAATCAGCTCGATGTCCACCAAGCGTTTATAAACAGAAGAATGTGCCGCGTTCGTGGCTAGCAACATGCACATTGGTCTCGTCAAAACATGGGTAGGCTTTGTCGTGGTGTTTGAAAAAGCCGAGGGTGCGTTCCGGTGAACCAGGAATGACGCCTCAATCAATAAATTGTAATAGGTCAGTTTGTTTTAAAGGATTGGCTCATACCAAACAAGGAGATAGTTCATACATTAAACAGTAAGCGGTTTGCTCTCGTCTTGGTCTATAAATATCTAAAAAAGATTGATAACAGCTGGCAATATAATCGTTGTCGTACAACAGGTAAGGATTCTGATAACTAGGACAAGCTTATTTAGATGTAGAACCATGCTGATATCACATCATACTTTCAGAGTAGAGCCTTGAAGTTCGCTCGATATTATAACCCGGGGACTTAGTGCCAGGAGCCACTGATTGATCTGTATCTATGCTAGGTATACAGAACATGCTAGCTACAGATAATTGTCACTCACTCACATTGTACTGACACATGCAAACACACCCAGGCACATCCTATATCTTTCTATTGGTTTGCTCTTTGCATGGTCTTGATAAGAATTTAAATATTTCGGTTACCCTGGATAGGAAAACTTAACCTGTTTAGGTAAATAAAATTCAAATCTATGCAGACCTATCAAATTAAATGTCGTCCAGTTTATGCAAACCCTTTGTCAAAAATTGAGTCGGACATTCCGAGCTAGTTTATTTCCAAGTTGTTTATTCTCGTCGCAACAGGTCCTTTGAAGTAAACATTTCGAACTGGTAAAATACCAGAATAATCATTATCAGCACGTTCAGTGCTGCGTATATCTAGTAACCACAGCGATTCGTCCTAAGAAACAAATGCCACCCAGGACACGAAGTAATTGTAGGCACTTTTTAATGGCTTCCACTGCTAGTCCTCATGTTTAATCCTATATAACATAAGAGATAACAAGTATGAATGTATCAATTTTATATCATTTGGCCAAGAAGTGATAACGCAAAAGCTGATTGTTTCAGCAACGTATTAAATGAAGTAACATAGTCCATGCTTTTAAAAGTATATGTACTGGGTTTAAGACAACATTTAATACGATACAAAGAGATACATCGTTTGTTGTCTTCACTAGTTATTTTTTGTTCGTCGATTGTCTGCTGCTGTTGCAGAATTATTCAACACAATGTGCGCAGTTGTTTATACTAGCCGATATCTTAACCATGATTGTTTTCATTGACAGCGAAATAGAGCGAACAGCTTTGGAATAAGTCTAACGCTTATAAACTGTTGCTCTTAATTTTTTATATAGAGAGAGTTTAACAGCACATACATGAGTATCAACTCGTGAATTAGAGGTCAGGTATTTTTAAATATGACGTAGACTTTGCTGCTTTTTATCAGCACACGCAGCCATGTGGACATCAGTAATCGATCCATGCCATTGCTGTCAAGAGAATCTCGCTGTATGCTGGTTAAGCTTGTTTGGGCGGCGAATTGCGATTCCTACCCTTCGCAGACTCAATATTGCGGTGAATGTTTTCTACGGTATCGTTTCTGTATCGAGTGCATATGGAATAGCAAACCGGCTACATGCTGCAGGTTGAGTACCTCAAAAATACCCTGAGCTGTAAGGATGACCTAGCAATAGCAGGGTAATTTGATTCCAGTGGTTAATATAGCGTACTGTAACCTTCACCTTTACTGATTATTTATCGCAAGCTTATCTTTTCCCATTTAACACCCGATAGGGGAATTTTTGTCATTACGCTAATCGAACAAGATCTTAAGCAAATATAATACTTTAAAGAACCAGAAAGCTGATGCACGTCGCAACGAACGACAGAGGTAATTATAGCAAGCAGGATAAATATATTTCAGGTATTTCTGATCAAGGCCGTATACTGTTTTGGAGTTGGTCACCAAAATAAAGCCGATATAATCCATCATCTTTGACAAACAGAATGTTCGCTTAACACTTAAGTGTACCTGTACCAGTGGCTAATTTTGCACATAGCACTTATGCCGTTGCTGTGCTCTTGCTCATTGTCTGACGGAAAGCCCTATAAGTACGGCCGTAGCCTCCATTTATATTCAACTGCCTAATGGGTGCAATATTTGAACGTAAGACATTCATCAATCATATAACCATGCTCGCATATGTTCTCATGACTCAACGTTCAATAGGTGCGTTCTCAAAATATGGATAACAAGTATCCAGCATGTGAAGAATGCATTTGTCCAAAGAAAGACAGCGAAAATCTTGTCTAGATATTTTCCAATTAGTCCTTCATTACGTAAGTTGAGCATTAACTAGCCGCCTATTATTTACAACCTTTCACAATATCAGTAATGCTGTGAATACGCTTTTGACTGCGAATAAGAACACCATGCATAGCTATGTTGAATTTTTTGTTGTTACATATTCAGCTTTTATGATGTACAATGGATAGTTGTGATTCAGATTTTGAAAAAGCATGTCAAATGACCAAATAATTGATAACAGACATTTAGGAGCAATCGTCAGCTCAGTTGCGATGCTTACAAATTTAACAGCCATGCAGGTCATCCAGCCAGCTTGCGGTATCTTACAACAGAGAGAGAATCACTTTATAGATAAATGGATTGAATTAACTATGGATTGTTGGAAGAGCTTGTTCGATAGATTTATTGACTACTTCCTTACAGCCTATTTCAAGCATGAGCAACCATGATGTGATGGACCACAAACGCATGACCCCCACGAATTTCGTCTATGTCGTTGAGTAAGATGCATAAAATTGTATCAAAGAGTTTGGTATACTTTCTATGTATGCTACTTTGGTGCACTTCGTTGTCACCTTATCAAATACGGCAAATAAAGTGACAACGTATAGCGATGATGCTTGAAATGTTGCTTGAATGAATATATAGGTAGATAGTCCGATCAGTCAATATTTGAAGCTGCCCCAGCCACTGCTTAGAAATGACTACTTTGTATGTTGATTGCATCATTTCTTATATTATACGGTGATCAAATGCATAATTATTTTCGTATAACAGGAATCCCATGCATGCATTTCATGATCCTTTTGTGTATGTCATTTGGTTGCCTCATTAGGAGGCCAATTAATCTATTTTGAGCAATATTCGCGGTTCCACGGTGAATTTCTTGAACCTCGTTCTCAAGTAAGTAACCTCTTGTACTAAGTGGAGAGCAATTAGAGACCATGGTGAGATATTGACCGATTTGCTAGTTACCACCAAACACCTCTGTCAACCTCCAAAACATTACCAGCGAAAGCAATGTGAAAATCCAATTTAATTGTAGATTCAGAGCTCAAAGTTTCGAGGTAAAATTAATGTTATGTGAAATACTTTTCACCTCCTAGCCCACCCGGTTCGTAAAAGAAACCATTGTTGGATTCGTGAATGTCAAAATATGCTATATTATAAGTTATTATTCAGGATATCCTGATCAAGGCCAAATCATTACCTTTAGTTCGGTAAACAAAGCAGCCGGCATAAGCCATCCCCATTGACTCCTTAGTTCCAACTGTATTCATCAGTGTGATGGATGCAAGTCATTAATCAATCATCTCGATATAATCCCATAGGTTCACAAAGGTTTACAGCTGAATATATTGGGTACCGGTTTACACACGCTCGGCGATGTGACAAACGAGACCAGGCAAGTCGCTTAAGTTGCCCCGTCTCACAATCCAATGGGTCCATTGGGAAAAAATGCTTGACACACATCCATCATTTATAGCCAGACTGGGTCTCCAAGAAGCGAGAACAGTAGGTTTTTTACAAAGACAGATACAGGCTTTTAGATAACTGATAGACGGCTATATCTGATTTAAAGCTGTTCGAAATGCTGACAGATTTATAAATACGTTTTTGATTACAAATAAGAGCGCTGTATGGTGTTAATGAAGCACAATGGTTGAGATCAATTCGGATTTTGCATTAATCCACAAAGAGGAAAAAACAATTCGATTTCTAATAATCTGCATTATCAAGATAACATACTAAACTTAATGTCGCTTGGTTTGACATTGTTTCATGGAGCGAGTTTTAGATAAACTCTTATTCTGGAATCGAATGTATACACTGTTTTCACCGAAATGCAACTTAATATTTGAACTGGCGCAATGATTGCAATTACGAAGTCGTGGACTGACCAGTTGTTTGTGACCTTGTATACACCTGCATTTTGTGTGTAAATGCGTTAAGCGTCATGGGACGAATTACCAGCTATACATCTGATCTTAAAGCTTCGACATTCAACGTTTCCCCGCAATATTTACAAAGGTAAATATAAAATAAATATCAAGCATGCAAGGTAAACTATGCTACGTAACCATGCAATTTTGCCTCTGTGCTTGAGTACGGCATAACGGCTATTTCTAATAATAAGTCAGAAAGCGTATACAAGACGAAGTTTTATCTCAGCCATCATCGCACGAAACACAAAGAATGGTGGCATGCGACGCACTGGTAACATGATTAAGTCTGATCAGAGGGTGAAAAGGTAAAAAAAAAGTGCAACGGCAGTAGAAAGGGTGCGGGTCGATATGGTTAGCTGGGAAATCGAAGCGTTGAAAGAGAATAGAAAAAAGGTAAGGTCAGGACAAAAGACAATGACGGATCATCTAAGTCGGCAAACTCGGGCTAGGCAAGTGACAGTCTTGGGCGTTCTGTAACTCTTTGACAGGTCCCTGATTCTCTTATCTATAATTTTGTCTCTTAAACATAGACTGTAAAATTCTGCAAGGCGCTGAATATTCCGTTTGCAGGTACATTCCCCTATTTTATTGCCAAACCCCACTGGTTCAGAGTTTACAGACTTTCTGTTCCAGACAGAACTGGCAGAACATAAGCACCAAACAGTAGTTCGAAAATTTTTTTGCAAAAGATAAGGTATATTTATCTATTTTAAAGATACAATAAGAGCATCTACGTCGTATGTGAGTTTTGTGGTATTACTTTATCATCCTCTGTTGGTTTTCGAATCTGCATGAGTATATCCAGGATACAGATCTATGTGACTTGATATCACTACCCTGCAAACAGCATCACGAACACTGAACGTGGTTGCTGCTAAATTACCTCATATAGATTATGTTAGGTATTTCTATAAGTATCGCGTCAGTTGTTCGACAGTTTAGAAGACAGCAGATGGACCCATAAAATATGATAATAATTCGTAAACTTAATGTTTAGGCGGAATAGTGGGAATTACATAGTATATGTTCAACTTGAGGTGTATCTACGAAATCTCAACATATATTTGCATATTACAACTGATGAATGGACGCTACCTAGTCAGTTATTTGTATGTTTCATCATTAATGACCATGCCACAAACGAGTTTCTGGTTTACTGGTTTACACAGTTTGCGGATATCATTACAGTGTAGTCACAACGAAACATTAGATTTACTGTGCTATTCTTCATTGCACCCAGGGGTGTTATCTTGTCGCCGAAATGGATCTACTTGCAAGCAGTCGCTTGGAATATGTATACGCGCTCAAGCGCAAGATAACATAAACATTATCAATCACTCAATACACTGCTAAGACTTTATTTAGTATGTACACATATTGCAATGAAAAGCATACCCCTTTACCTCTCAAATCTGGTACTTCTGGCTGACTTGTTAATGACAAGCACCGAGAACACGAAAACGAAGCCACTATCTTAGTGGGTCCATTATATCATGCTAGTGACAACTGCTCGAAATTGTTCTCAAAAACTGAGTGCCAAACACTGCTGCAACTTTGCCAGTCACACTCTTCAGGAACACTTTGGTTACGTGCTTATTCATCTTAAATAGGTCGATCTCTCAATTCGAGTGCCCATCAACTACGCGTTCGATGACGCTCAGGCCATGAGTACCAAATGGTTCTAACTGGTAAGAGGGTCTAAGAGCGGCCCTTGCACGAGCACTAGTGCATCATCATCGATAAAGATTAACTGTACGTGTGCAAACTCACGTCTGAGTAGTCTTTTCCAATTACCTTCATATTAGCGGACTGTTACCACGCATCATAAACTCTATTGCTCAATTAACAGACTGGCAATTGGGGTGATTTGGCTTAATCAAAGGCATGCCCTATAGGCTTCAACAATTTACCAAAGTAATAGTACACAGAGCGGAGCTGCTATAAATGTTGATACTAATGGTTTTGCATTATTGAAACCTGAAGTGGGATACTAATGGACAACTGTTTAAGCCTAACAATTTGCCCTTTGCTTGAATTAAGTATTAAGGAGTCCCTAGAAGCGCTACATTATGACTTATAACAGAAATAAATTTGTATCATTGCAGTCGATATCTATAACGTAGAGATGATTTCATGAAACACCGTCCTAGGGTTCTTTCGTGTATCATTTTGCTTGCGACGTAAGCATTGACCTTCATATAAATAAGGTTGTACCTTATCCGCAATTAGCTTAATGAAAATTGTATATAATTTATCATTCAGTTCTTAATTGCAAGCACATAAGGCAAGATACCATAAAAGGGCATTTCAAATTTGCAGCCACCAATCATGACAATTGGTTAATGAAGTAGATCACATCGGTGCGATAACATTAGAAGCAAGTGCTGGTGAGTGGATTTAGATATCGCCACCAACCAAGTTTTTTATAGCTTAACTGAATTGCAATCTTGAAACTTAACACGGGTTGATCCATCAATAAACAAGCGAGATATGATTGCACTAATTTGTGATTCTATAATTGCCTATTAGTTACACTTCAAATAGTTCTTAGGTTATACATGAACGTGCCAAGGGAGCATTAGATTACCCTTCACATGATAAATGAAACACAAATTTACCTTGATGTTGCAATAATTGTTGTAATAACGTCCGCCCGAAGAAGTGGGTGTGATTACTTAGCCCCAATGTTTGCTCTCTATAGAGTTACAGTCGTCAAATAGGCTAAGTCCTTAAATGGCTATTTTTCGTGTGAAAGCATTACAGTAATTATGTTATCTTAGATTTAATCCATTTATGACCTTTTCGAGGTCATACATTCCTATACATTTAACATAGCTATTCAGAATATATGTTCTTCAGAAATGACGACTTACATTACCTACATACCACGATCAATCACGCTGATACACAAAAAGCATACAGACATTAAACTCAATAATTGATCAGATTAGCTCTCTAACTCTGTGAACGAACGGACCTGTTGACTTGCAATATCATTTAATATTATATGTTTCACGATTTGGTTGTTACCATAACAATTCTCTCGCGTTAATGAACACTGAGCCATGTAAACATTGGATGTTTTGACAGGTTATATATATATAATGATGCGAGGAAAACTGGGTATACATTACTCCATTGAGGACTCACATAAACTGTAGCCATTACAGATACGAAAATCATAAAATGTGGCGATGTAAATGCTTGATTACGAGCGAAACGCTTCTTTCAGTATATTGATAATGAACAAATATGAACAAAATCCCCCTTCCATATTTAATGTATTGTACTGACTGCTCCCCAGCAAGCCATTACGATGCGACATTTGTCACTTCACTCTGATCTATTACTTCATATATGTAAAAGTAATCAACACCGGGGCCTTGTTTATCGCCCAATCACATTGCCAGCGTAGGAGATTTATCGGGTGCAGCTGACAATCAACCCAACCAATAAAAAGAAAAATTAGTTTACCTTCCTCTCCCAGCAAGTGTTTAAACGAAAACATTCACTTGACATTGCATAGGTATTGAATGCGACTCAAGACGTTTCGAGCGTGTTGTGGGCTTGTGCGGATTAATAAAGATAGTAGGTTTTAACAAAGCACTACATACCCTATTACATTGAAGATTTCATTCATTGTTAGTGATTGCGTTGGGTCATCAATCAGCTAGATTGGATGCCTATGCTAGAGCCTAACATTGTCTTGGTTATTGCAGGGTCATGCAACTGATACGAGGGGATATATGGCTATCTTAGACATCCATGTGGTGTTTTCCGCACCATCCAACTTGCCATGCTGACACCTACACGCCATACCCCAGTGCATATTAACAAATTTATTTATGAGGCTAGTGAAATTACAAAACGTCTTTGGAGCAAGTGTGAGCTACATCATTGTAATATATACGATGGTGATCAATACTATGGTCATGCTTAGACAGCGGAACGATGATGGTTTGACGGGCAGTTAAAAGTACCATTGATAAGGCGAATATTCCGTATTCTGGTGAATGTTTTGTAAATATGACAAGAACGGCAGTGACGCTTAACCACAGGTTCGGCAGATTATGATAAGACTTGATGTTAGGGGAGAGTTGCTGTTGCCATTTAACGTCTCATTTGTCAGGGAGTCGCCGATAAACACTCAGCCTGTAGTTATACGTAGGGCAAATATCGGCATATATCGCTAATGCTAGACAAAACACAATCAGTATGGACATTCGCCACGGTTTCTCAAATTATTTGCTACATTATGTATATCATAATTTGAATACAAAGACTAGGCCAAAATGGATTTGTTTATTACATAGCGTGACAATTGCAGTTTGATACAATGCTGCTCTGCCTATATCGCTATTTGTTTGTGCGCATATGTATGCTTATTAAGACTAATGGTGAGCAGAAGAGCAAGCAGCTTCTTAAGCCTATTAGTGCTGATATTAATGCATTTAAAATATTTATGCACAAATAAGTTCAAAGTAGTAATTGTGTCTTGCTAAGTGCAGATGTACACCTTAAGGAGTGCATGATACTACAACTTCATGAAAAATGTAGCAGAAATTAAGAGATGTTATTACATATTTATACGTTGTGGCATCATTTGTACCAATAAACAGAGAGAACAACACTAAACATGCATGTTGCATCAAGTTCATCATTCTTATTCACTTACGAGAATATCTTTATATTTGTGGACGTTCATATGTCTGTTCACGATATCTAAGTCAGGCGGTGCATGTAAGAGCCAAAATGGTCATCTGCATGTCTCATGTCTCACGTGTAGTACATTACTAAGGTAGGACGTTTCTCTTGTCGAATATGGGGTCAGGATTATTTAATTTAGCTTGCTTTGCTTAGTAATGGAGGTTCCTGTTATAATCGGGTGCTTGATGATGTTCAGAACATTAGTTGTCAACACTCTGAAGCATAGACCCTAATATACCCCTTGTTTACCCAAGCACTTCCTCTGCGTTAATGAACGGAAAATATTGGGTGCTTAGACAGGTCACATATAGTGATGCATGCTAATACCACGACACCTCTGAGTATATGGCAGCATAACGGAAGAGAGCTACAAAAGCGTTGATGAGGATAAGCGGGACGCTCGTACCGATGAGGATTAGCGGGACGCTCGTACCGATTAGGATTAGCGGGACACTCGTACCGATGAGGATTAGTGGGACGCTTCTGTATCTCGGCAGTAGTGATGTGACCTTACTCTAGCATCATGAATGATATTCGCGACACGAGAAACACACCATCGTGTCAAGCTACACACCCTTGGTGTCAAGCTGCACATTTGATCATATCTTTATTATTCAGCCTGTTGAGACCTTCCTCGTCCACCGCAAATAGGTAAATGGCAAAATATTGATGTCGCCTAAGCAATATTATGTTGTGATCCCGGGTCCATGAGAAGTGGGCTGCTATGTCAAATGAAAAGTGATACATTATGATTACGAAGAACAGCTACTTCTTATTATGCACAAAAACGACATTTGTATGTTTTCTCAGTTAAACGTATCATAGTGTGTTAGGTCTTATGTAAATCAAGCACAAGTAAGATCCTCAGGGCCAAATCCCGCATTACATCATATGTAAGTAAAAGCACGAGTGAAGGGAGGACATTTGTTTTAATTAAAAAGTTAATTTGATACATACCCAAATACGGGCTGCTACACGGTTCAGCAACACCAAAACCTTATTGTTATTGCTTTGTCTCACAGTTGTGTTCGGCAAATGAATATATGCGTTGCCTAATTGGAACATTGTTTTCATGGCAACTCCGATGCGTTGCAATCAGCATAAAAGGAATTGTGTACATGTTACTATTAAATAAAAAGGTTTTAAACGGCTTTAGCATCGGACAAGGAACGTTAACGGAACAGCTTGTTATTAACAAAGTGAGAGCTACATAATTTGATAATAGCTTTTTCTAAACGACATATAAATCGACAGCATTAAGTGTCTTGGGTCTTCGCAGCCAAGTCAATACACTGCATTCGCCTATCTGCTATATTGGTTCGGTTGTAATAACCGCGAGCGATGAGCTGCCCGGTATATTGTGTCTGTCATACTGTTCGTTGGCTCTTCATAGCATGAAGATTATGCTTGAGCTATAGCCTGTACCAAATAAGCTGATCATATTGTGTAGATATCATTCTCCAACCTACTCTTTAGTTTTACATATATAAGAAACATCATCTTCCATAACATGATATTCTTTCTAAAAACTGGAGTAAACGCATATCAGTAAATATAGACTTTTTGAAGGTCAATCACAGGAACGGATAAGTAGATAGTGATATTTCGTGTTAATATCATTGTGACCAAAGAAACCTCCGTCAAACCAGTCATCCAACAACGACCACGGTCAACTATCAGTGACCCGAGAAGAATATAATGCCTATTCCTGACATAGAACGTAATGGAATATCTGGTGTACATAACACATATTGTGTCGATAGCCTTCTGTGCGATATTCGAAATAAGCGCTAAAGTAGTAAAATTTTGGATCGCCAGGGCTTCAACTCTGTTCAAAAGAACGGTGACAGTCATGCAAGCGCTAACTTACCTCCTTGTATATAAGTCCAAGGCGTCACGTTATGCTCTCTGCTACTTATCGACATCCATGGCTACCATGTCCTATGCCAGTGTGCGCGGGAAACTCCTAGACTGGCACAATCTTATCATATAACCAATTTAAAATTATCCAGCCCCTGTTTATACAAAATAAACTCTATGAAACTGTAAATACCTTTCTAGGTCGAACCACTTGTGATGATAATTTTAAAGTATTCAGTGTTTGAAACTGAAAGATATCAATAATACTCATATTGCAATATCTATGTGCAAATACTCACATGATCTTCTTTTAAACAGTTTTGAATATTAATTTGCCCCACAAATAGACCTTTATGATCACAATACACGGTCTATGAATTATTGCATTCCTAAATTGAGCGTACAGATGATCAAACCTTTGGAACAATCTAAATCTACAGTTTCACGTTATGGTTCCTTGAATTCAGCATTAGCTTTAGTGGCTTTCTTACATTGTGCGTTACAACAGACGTTATGGCCCTTTGAATGTAAGACAATTTCATCCACATCGGATATATGAGGGAAGACAGTTGTGTTTACGATTCCACATAGAAATGTATAAGCTGGCAATTGATTGAATGCATTTTACACATGAATGCTCAAAATGTGTGAGGAGCAGGTTAAGCTAAAGCAATTATCAAGTACGCAGTGAATGGTTGTTGCAAACTCAGGAACCATTTATTCCAAGTTGTTGCAAGAGTATTTGGTGTGTACGGTTCGTATTTCAAATCTTTGACTCGAGCAAAACGTTCACTACAAAAGGATTCTCTGAACTGTGAGTTGCTTTCTTTGCCTGTACAACAACATATTCTGATCCTGAGTTACTGACAAGTCATATATGATGTGCCAAGGAACAACAGCCACATGTGTAACACAGCTATATATTTGGTGACAGTCCATCGAGAACAAGCTGTTACGATAGCAAATATAAATTTGATGAACAAACGGACGAAAGCTAAAAAAGGTCACTGCTCAGCGGAGGCCAGTGTAAATGAATGGCTGGGTAGCACGCTATCAGTTCTCTTCAGCAATAATACGCATCGGCGGAAGTAGCAATAGTTGCCTCCGAATGGGTGCACAAGGAAGCGCACGTATGGGTTACGCAAAACATATCTGAGCTAATAAAATATCTCAGAGAAGTTTTTATGGGTTGCTCCTCTTGATTATGAGTCAAATAACAGCAGGAATAATGCTATTTGCTTTATATAGCTGTATTATTTTGTTGTCTTTGACCTATATGAATTTAAAAAAATTGACAATTTTGACTGGTTGATGTTTACAGGGCTTCAAATAATTCGACAAAACCGTTAATGTACATAACTGCCACACACATTTTACGCTTTGACAACGCGATATATTGCTTTTTTTATTAATATAAGTCTCGTGAAGGTGCTCATATATCAACTGTTCCATGTCTTTATGTTTTATATCTGCCTATCGCGATACCTGCACGCCAATTTGACTCTATATAAGCAGTTATCTAATTGTTGTCTAGCATGTCGTCTGGTTTATCACCATAGATAACGACAGTGCAATAAGTAAATATTAACCAAGTGACTCAGGTATTGTTGGACGACTGTTTAACGATATTAAAAGGACATCATTGTTTTCTTTTCAGCGGCTAGGACTCCGGTAAATACGCTAGTCATTACTACGGAGCTTAACATTGGTTATACTTTGTACAAAGATTGGCATTGCGTAACCAGTTGACAGTGACAACATTGTTATATCATAGATCTATAGTAAATTTGACAGATTGCGCATCGGTTTCGATCAGCTTGATGTTGAATAACATGAGCATCTATCGTCTGTTAAATAAGTCCTTGTGGCACCATGGAGTTAAATACGAGTTGATATTGCGAGACACGGTCAAGCCAGAGTACACAACTTGCTTCGGTGTAATATACATAGGTTTATCCTTATTGCCTTTTATGTGCCAATATAACACGCGTGGACCATATACCAACCTAACTATATACGGACATGCTATTACTTGATACAACCATTATAATCTGTTCAATTAGAGTTGTGCTTTACATCTTATCATTCTGCTTATCCATCAAGTCAATTCGTATTTCTAAACACAACCTTTTATATCCAGTGATTAGGAACGCTCTCACAGCTGCAAGCCTGCTGCTGGAAGGGTATGTTGGATTTGCAGATAAAGATCTATCACAGCAAAACAGATTAAAGTTTAATTATTTATTAGTCACGAAGGACGTAAACATGGTGTCTTGCTGAATATTCATTGACAAGATAAAGTATAATTAACAAATTGTTGTCAAGTATGTTAAGTCCATATCGATACGCATCAAGTATTAGGATGTCCATAATTGGAACCGCCAAGTACTTTATCAATACGCTGGTTAAATGTCTACATTTTTCTAATTAACGAAGTGGACATAAACGATACCTTCGTGGTATTATAGTTAATACAGACATTGAGCTCGAGATCTCTTACGAAAACTCTACATGAACTATACGGCTTGCATGCTTGTCATGTCGTCCTATCGCATATGGTTTAGCTGACATTTTAGAAGGCAATTCAATTGATCGAATAAATGCATTAACATATTTCCGGCCAATCATTCTCCTTGAATGAGGTAACAAATTCACTGAACGCGAACCTGCGATACAAGTCAGTCATAACATCTCAGCAATGTCCACATGCTTTTCCGATCTTCTGTAAACTCAAATGTGATCACCTTGTCCGTGGGAAGTTGCATTGACACAACAATTCTCAAATTGCATTATAGACCAATTTTATTGCTCTCCTTACGTTGCAAATAAGTATTTTAATAACCATGCCCAGTAATGCAGTACCAGATTGTGTTGAGGCGTAACTCACTATATCGCAATGACCGCTGGCTTAGTGAATATAACCCCCCCACTTATTTCATATTCATAGTCCTTTTCACAAGAAACGTCAGAGATTGTTTTGTTTTGCACGAAGCTTATCAAAGAAGCTATTTGTACTGAATATTGAGAACGCATTCGTGCCCATCATCATGGTTTTGATACCAACCCTTTTCATCAAAAGTAGCTGATCATGTTATCAAAATAATTGGCAATTCTGTCAGTTTGTTATCTGGGTAGCGCTTACTGTCAATACAGGTTTCTGAGACAAACTATTCTAACAAAGCGCCAACCATGGTACGTGAGAACCACCCATACACTATAGCATTATCATCATTGCTACTTCCAGTAATCAACTGCCTTAGAGAGCAAAGGCGCTATAACATTTTATGTTGCCTTTATAATAGCCCAGCGGCCTTGACGAGGTCCCTTTGATATACATGTTAAGACTACATTTCTTTGAACACGTACGCGATTAGCGGTAGTTGAAAAGTGGAGCCACGGGTAAAAAACGTAAAGAAGCTGAATTAATAAAGTAACGCTGACATCATTAGCAGAATCTTTCAATAGAAGAAACATAGTGTGGTCAAGTTTCTGAACCAGTATATTTCTGGTTGGTACCCTCACTTCGTTAGTTGTTAGGAGTGTTCTGAATGCTGAATGTATTGAAGTGTTACTATGAACAAATTTTGCTGAGTTTAATGATCAATTTCAATGACATCATAGTGGCACCCACACAAAAAGGACGTTTGATGGATGTTGACAATAAGACATGAGTATGTGATATTATGATGTTAATAGCATAACATCCATGACTATCCCCCATATCATGCATGTTGGTTGTAAGCGTTCATTTGTAGTATGATTTAGTATTACAGCATATGTGAGGTTTATGACCGCGAGTCCTAACTTCCCTTCTACCAATTTAATTGCCCATTGTAGTCTCATTGTGTGACTGTTGGCTTTATATATGCTCTATACAATTAACATAAGCACCAATCTCCTAATCATCGGCTTTTACTTACTATGTCTAATCAGAATATACTTTTATATGGTAAAGATTATGGAAGGTTTAAGTCACTGAATTCAAGAGGCAGTACGATAAGCTCCCCCGTAAGGCTGTATGCTTGGGTAGCTTAAGAAGGTAAATCAGCCTCAGGTGTGACAAAGAGGTTTCGAATCCTGTTTCAAAAGATCATTCAATAAGCGTACTTAGAGATCTTACTTGTCTGCTTTGTAATCAGTGCTTGCAACTGTATAAATTAATACTATTTATATATATTAACATATATATATGTTAATTTCTATGTATATACAAATAAACAAATATCTATAGGTAAATTTTCACCGTGGTTTCACACAGAGAGTATATATTACGATAGCGTGTCAAACATATTATTTCACCTCATGTCAAGGATTGGACATTTTAAATGGGCTCGATGCGGAGCAATAAGCGTTTATTTGCTTAATATACCTTATCTTACCGCCAAAACTTCTCGGATATTTAAGAACCTACCGTAGGTAATTAAGCAAATACATGTTTTCATAACTTTTAAGTAATAGCGCAGCTTGACATCAACAGTACGTACCTCGCCCCGTTCAATAACAAAGGTGCTGCATCAGGTTAATCGCACTTTTTATATTTCATTTCGAAATGAAAACCAATTATCTAAAATTATTTCAACGTTTTTATTATGTTAGATGGCACTCTTGACTGATACTGCCGTGAAATAACATGCCCGCAAACTCATTCATTCCTTTAATGCCTACATATCAATGCTGAATATTTTATGATGATAATTTCTTGGCGTCCTGCGGAAGAAGTGGGTGTGGAGACACACAATTTCCACTGCAGAGATCCGCCTATGCAAGTTAATTACCACCGACCTACTCTCTCGTTGTGAAAAGGCGATATATGCTTATAACGTAGGAATTGACTACTCCAATGAAAATATATGTGTATATATATATATATAAATATGCATATATATATATATATATATATATATATATATATATATATATATATATATATATATATATATATATAATTATCTTATTGCCGCTTTTATCTATGTGCAGCACTTTTCATCGTCAAGTAAAATTCTACGGCCGCTTTTAACACCTCAATAATTTGTATCTCGTATTTCCGCACCAGGTGTTGCGCTACATTATGCGCAGGGAAATTTCCTAACAACCCCCATGGGTAATTTTGGATATTCCCTAATAAATAATGTTTATAATCAGTAGTTGAAATGCCTGTATTTATGTCTCTATGCAGTTGGTTGTCATGCACTGCTGGTTAAATAACACTGAATAATTTATGAATACATCATGGTTATCTTATTGGAACTTATGGTTGACGATCACTTATAAGATTACTAAGTGCTAATTTATACGAACCACTTTATATAAATGCACACTGTCAAATACTAATCCAATATCAGATCCATGAATTAACTACCACGTAGCGCCACCAATTCAGCAGATTTGATTAGTGACATACTCGTTACTTGGCGAAGCTTTAGACAATAATGTACAATGGTACTTGATGCTTCCGTGTTAAGTGAGCTACATGCTGTGTATTGGTTGGCATTGTTTGGCTTCACGCTATATGTCGATGGGTTGTTTCATGGATTTTTGTTTTCTAGTCTCTAGCAAGTAATGGTCGCGACCCTCTCTACACAACGGAATTTATCACAACAATCCGAGCCACTTTTACTCAATGTCGAATGTTTAGAATGTTTAATGAGTCTACAAAATACGACGCTAATAATAGGAGGAAATATGCAACCGGTTGCAAACGTGCGAATTATTTTCTTCTGTGACGTAAATGCCGAAGCTCTGGAGCGATTCGCGCTTTCACGTTGTCGGTTCAAATGATTTCGCCTTTACCAGAGCATGTTTGTCATTCATACTCCTCTAATGGACCCATTGAGTCGCGATATTATTTCACCTTGTGAGGCATGTCTCGTATGCACCTTAGCTATATATGCGATCTGATACCTTGTGCCAGCTGAAAACAATTGATTCATGACAAGAATATTTACATAATGATTTTATTGAAGTTTTTTTTTGTGTCTGTTGTTTTTCAGCTTTGTATGATAAAGAAATGAAGAGACATCAATTATCAGAGTCGTGAATTTTCAATTGATTGAAGCTTTGAATATACCTCGCTCATGCACCAAATGCTGCGTTGCCTCATTTTAGTCTCCACGTAGGAATCACTCGGTATCAAACATTTTAAGATGGCGACAGCCGTCCACACACTTGCCTTACATGAAATATGCTCTTAATATATCATGACCAATAGCTCGTATAATCAGTTTATCATTTCGAGGTACACTAGATAACGAAGAAAATTCTGCCACATTGATATGATAATTTAATGTTCTAGTTCCGTCAATCGGATTATGATCCATGGTAAATGTTTAAGTGTAACAGTGTATCCAAACCGACACTTCTGACCGTTTTCCAATACATCCCTGTGTCCTTTGAAATCGATCAACACCGCCATGATTAATGTTGTACTGATTACTTTCCTCAGGCACAATATCTGTGCAGGGGTCATATCAACATAAAAGGAAACTCCATTCAAAGCTTCCAGGGACTTTGTATAACAACTACAAAAAGAGTGATTGAATGATCTTTATATAAAGTTAAGCTCATAAGGCAAATTGCAAAGTAAAAATACCATAAACAATGTGGCAAATGTCAAATATTGAGTTCCATGCATTTTTTTCGTTTCCTAAGGCTCATGATTCTTAACATGTATATGTTTCGAAGGACATTGTATCGATAATATATAAGCTCAAATCATAATGTAGTGGGCGGTAGGGCACCTATCAAATATAGTTTCCTTGTAAATGCAGAGGAGGCAGGGAATATTGCAAGCCTGTTGAAGCAAAAGATTGAATTTATCCAAGGCTAGGTTGTTTTATTCGCCGCGACAAAGTGTAATAAGGTGGCACAGGCAATAAGTGTAATGCCATTACTGCCAAGTGACAAGTAAACTAAACGATTCGTCATCACGAACTTCCAAATATATTTGTTTCATCATGGTAGTGAGCTGTTTCATCATGGTATTGATAATCGATGGTCGATAACTGATTATAACTCTCTCGAGATTACTAAATTAACAGTTTAGAAAAGCCGTACGTTAAACAAAGGACATGGAAATGTGACAAGGAGGAAACCCAGCGATGTTTAACTGCATGCTGTCTACCGGCCGAGGCTTCCTGTCATCTCTGTTGATGTCACGTTATATTAGATCATTTAGGATGATGCTATAGCGCAGGCGGTCGAACAACACAGGGTACATTCGACTGCTATTTGAGGCACATTACCAGCAGGTATTCCGGAACCAATTAGAGAAACACCGTCGAGAGTTCTGAATATAGATGATGTTATTTCTATATGATATTGCATTGGTGCTTTATGCTGCTGAATGGTTGCACCAAATGCGAGGCTCACCGGATGTACGTTGGAAAACCTTCAAAGAGGGAATGGAGTTTAATAAGCCGGTTAAATCAACGGGTTCATGCTAAGTAATAACACATGAGTGAACTCATCCCTCACATTGCGATTTTATCAGCATCGTACTTTCATCTCGTTTTGGATAGTACAGTCCATGGCATTGGCTTTGAGGCAAAGTAAAAATACATCAAATGCTACAGGGTACATAGGCAGTAATTCAAAAGCACTGCCGTAGGTGCTCTTAAACGCTAAAATACAAATTAAGGTTAACGAATAGACATAAGATCGGTTCGAGATTATTTTCGTTTATACGGCTTGTAATAACACCATTCTCCATACTCCCTTATTGCTCGTCCTGTTTTGAATTATTCCAAGCCATAACAGCCAATTCAGCTAGGAGGAAATAGATGCGCTAATCATCTGATTCAGCTCTGGGACTTATGAGCATTTTAATACGATGCTTGAAAGGTTGTGATGTTTTTTTCGACGTTTTGCATTAATAAGATCACCACCTACATAGTGGATGACTCTTCCGTGAACATAATCACCTCGCCTCCCAGAATTATTGGCCTTTCTCGACCATCAACATAAAACTAATAAACACAAAAACATCGTCCTTTGGGAGATATCCCAAAGTTATTTTGGCTAAACAGTATGCATGTGTCACAACCATTCACATAAATAGTAAAACCGCATAATAACATAATAAAAGGGTACGTGCTACTGGAAGCTGTATGGATAAGACTAGTGGTGAATAACTTTCGCGGTGAATAACTTTCTAAGTTGAAATTGCAAGCATAATGGTTTTCTGGGAATGTTATGACAAAACACTGGGGGTTAGCTTTGTTAAAACGTTGATGCATTAATGATAATATTGTAATAAAATAAATATAATAAATGCCTGAAATATCATCACTCGTTGCATCAAGAGCTAGTTTCTCATCAACAAAACCATGTATGGCATTACTTTAAATGAACTTTGTCAGGGTTACAATATAAACAAAAGAACCAAAGAAACTTGATCGCATAACTTGTTTGACAGATGTGAGTTATCTGTGCAGGCATACTGCGCAGAAGACAATTACGGCAGTGTCCTGACTACAGAAAGGTCCAGGTTCATAAAGACATAAAGTTGCATTTCCGTGTGCTTCACGTGTAGGCATTTTGCTGGTCTACCTGAGTTTGGTTGTGTGGCTGTACAACGTTTGACATGCCGAAGCATTATCGCTGTGCGTGACATAACCAGCTGTAAAAACAAATTGAGAAGTATTGAATGATACATGTGGTGGATAATTTATTGTAAAAATAAATTGAACTATAAACGCAGCCCCACCGTGCAGTCAAATATAGCGGGTTCATAGGGAGACTAAACGTAGACAATGAGAGCTCGAGACTTGCAATTATATTCTTAAGTTGCGGTAGATCAGGTATTAATAAATGTCTAGTCAAAGCGTCAGCGACTGTCCGTGGCAGCACCATTGTATTAAATACCCCTACATTATTGATTATTGCACAACTAAACATTAGACAAATCGGGCATATACTGACGGCTTCCAGAACATTATCTTTACTGGGTCTCAGCACGAGGAAGTCGGCTGATGCAATGGTATGGATATTGCTGTCAGGGGACTATTTACATAACGCAAATGTGAACAACCGCCGTTAACATTATAAGCTGCAAAATGGACATGTTGGAAGCAACGACCGGAGTACCCATTTATCTATTCGAGGATTTTATTTGACACCTTTGAAGATGTCCAAATAATATTACAATCATAATGCCGCCCCCCCCCCCCCCACACATAACCTTATTCCAGTGAATGCATACATCTATTAATTTGCTGTATTCTTGATCTTATGAGGCTATCTAAAATGAATGGAAAAAAACTTGTCCCTGCTGTTTGATAAACGCATAATCAACTTACGGGTTCAAATTTGCGTAATTTGCTCGAAATCATTGCAGGTTACCTGGCCGTGTCATTGTACGGTTATATAATGATGATATAGTAATATAGTGGATTACCTGTTTAGCCTGAATTTAATCGCGTGCAAAAATTAGCCAAAAATGCATTGTCTGAGATGATTTTATGCATTCAAATGCAGAGAATAATGTATATGGCCTTATTACGTGTAAACTGTGGTATGCGCAATGCTACCTTGTTCATTCAGTCATAAAGCGAAAACGGAATGCGATTTTCTATGAGCTCAAATGCCTTATGTTCCACCATACAATGTAAAATATGCTTCTATTAGCTACGTGCATCATGACAAGGCTTGCTGCAAATGAAAACACAATGACCCTACGCATTTTTTAGGATTGTTGAAATTGCAATAGGTGGGCGAGCCGTTGGTGGACAACCAGCATAGCTTGTCTAGCTACTGGTGCTGATTTGATATGGATATTTATATATGTTGATATCGGATGATATGGGCAAGGTGAGTTCATTCGGCAAGTAAATACAGAAACATTTTGTGCCTAACACATAGAAAACATGTTGTGTGCATTCCAGACCTGACGTTACTATAATGTATGTGGCTCCGCAAACAGGGAAAGGCAGATAATAAAGTATGCGGATGTGAAACTAAAGCTAATGATAATAGATGCATATCACATAAAAGAATCAATTAAATTATATGCGTAATCCTATTAGCAACGATTTGCGGTTAAATGACGGCGAGGTCAGCATGTATTTTGAATCGGTCAATTTGAAACCTAGTCTGTTTGGTGGTGACCGAATGCTTTTCATCAATCAATAATCTCTAAAACATTGCTTTCATTCACTGGGCAGGCTTATGGTGCAATCCTCTAATTGTCATTTCACTACATTATCGGAGGAACCAATTATCTCGATGTTGGATTCAGTAGTCAAAAACGGATCCACATAGAGAATAGTTGGCGATCTAGATCCTGTACAAATGGTCACCATAAAACATGCCGTTGACAATTACTATAACGACTCTCGCAAAAGCGAAATTGTCACGACTTTATTGATGATATAATAGCAAGTATCGTGATTGAACAAGAATTTAAATTCTATCGTCAGTACTAGTTTACCTAGGTATTTGTCCGTTTTCCTATAATGATGTGTGGTTGTGATGCTACAAAGAAAAGAAGTTTATTATAATTAAGATAAAGCAATATGATTGATGGATGGATTGCTCAATGTAATAAACTGTATCAACTACATGTGCATATAAGGTATTCAAACGGATAGAACATGCACATTGCTCTGTTCATCGGAAAGCGGACTGCGCGTATACTTCAACGAATGAATAAGTGACAACGATTGGTCGATCCACCAATGAAATTTTATGCTTTTGAACTAGAGCAAGTAAGATCATGTTACGTGAGCAAAGAGAATGGTACCCATACAGTTTGCTTTTAACTGTTCCGCTAGTTTAAACATATATCTCTAGTTCTATATGGCAATCGACAGGCATGAGTCAATCATATAAATATTGACTTTGATTTCGTACTGCGACATCTCATTGACAAGCGTTATAATAGTACCAAAGCGCCTTCAGTTAGAACTGCAGCTATAGATGGATGTAAACTGTGATACTATATTTTGACAACAAAAGCTACATTACGGAACTATCAGGTCAAACAAGATGGGCGTGCGTAATACCATAGTTCTAAAATACTCACATCAATAGGTCTCAAAATACCTGTAAACTATTGATTATCATCGAATTACAACAACTTAATCGATTTGAACGAATCCTATCGAATAAATTTTGTGTATACCAGCCAATTTGCTTCTGTCATGCTATCATCAATGGCTTTAAGCGTTCGTTATATCTACCAGTCTATTGATCTGTCAAAGTCAAATGACTTGGGTGCAAGCCTTTTTTAACAGTTAGAATAGTTGTCATTGGACTATTTTCTCTCATGTTTATAATGTGTGCAATCCATTCCATGTTGCACACAAACCAATTTGTTTGAATTGCGATCCAATAAATTTTGATCGGAAACGTATTCATTTTGATTGCAGTCTAAGAACACTTAGTTCCTTTTATTATGATCGATATCATTAGAATAAGACGGCAATATTTAAAAATAACGCCAGCTCGCCATTGCACCATTGGTCTCCATCAATGGGACAACGTGAGTGGGTCTAGCCACAAAATATATATAGATAGAGAGATATATATAGAGAGAGAGAGAGAGAGAGAGAGAGAGAGAGAGAGAGAGAGATAGAGATAGAGAGATAGAGAGAGGATTTATATCTAGAGATATAGAGAGAGAGAGATATATATAGATAGAGAGAGACAGAAAGATATATAGAGGGAGATAGATATTATATATAGAGAGCTAGAGATATATACATATATATATTAAAATAGAGATGTAGAGAGAGAGGGTTTTATCTATAGGGTCTGTATAGATAGAGGTATATCTTTGTCTCTATCTATCTATAGGTATAGAGACAGATCCCTCTACCTTTCTCTCTCTAGATCTAGATTTTCAGAGAGAACTCCCTCTCTCTCTCGTCTATCTCTTCCTATCTCTCTCTAGATCTCCTCTATATATCCCTCTATATCATATCTATATATATATCTCTATATATATATATATATATATATATCTATATATATATATATATATATATATATATATATCTCTATAATATATATATATATATGTGTGTGTGTGTGTGTGTGTGTGTGTGTGTGTGTGTGTGTTGTTAGAAAAACCGGCTGAAAATAATTGCTTCCTACTGTTTTACGACGTCGCATTTAAAACATAGCAATTATGCTTCTCGGCGACGGAATTATTTACATGCAATAAAACAACGTCTGTTCTGTACCATTGTTAGCTGTAGACTGCGCTGAATGCAGCCCTCTTCAACCTCATAGATTGCACACAATTTAATGCATGCACCTGTTGCCAAATGAAAAGCATCTGTACAATCCTTTCAGCACATGCTATTGATAGCCACTGATTGTTTCTGCTTTTGTTGGTTCAAAATGAGGGTATGCATATGTCCGGGACTTTGGTTCCATCATCACAACCTCCTCCTTGTTTGTCTGACGTATTTGCGCTTAACGTTGTGCTTGTATCATTAAAGGGTGTGAGTCGGAAGACAACACCGCAGAACCGTTCATCCTTTGATCCGCACACAACAGCATCCCCATTGGATGAGGTAATGCTATAAGTGTTCAACTGAGATATCTGCATATATGTCTGAGAAAATGGAAAATTCATGACAATGCTTCAAAAGTATCATTCATTGATGTGATTTATTTCGTATACATAGTATTAAGGATAGTGCATGGTAACCGACGGTCATTTGTGTAGTTAGACGAGCCCAGATCAGACAGTCATTGAATTAGAAGCATTTTTATCTATGTGCTTTTTAGAAAATAGTAAAGGAAGCGGGTGCAGAAATCAGAATTCGAAGTATATCAAACCGTTTTGACATGCTTTGTGTTATTTTCTCTTGGTAACGTAGTTGTAATCTCTGCAATAATGCGAAAACCGTGCAGCAGTAGCTCTATGGTTCTCATACGTAATGTGACTGCAACATCCCGTAACTAGTCAAGAAATACAAGTTCAGCTTCTATTGTTGATTGTCAGATATTATCAGTTTGGTGTTCTTATGTGTTATGGATACTTTAGATGTTGGCTGATGGCTATGAACTCACGGTTAGAATCGGCGATGAGCATGGCGGGGTCAACGGATGGGGTTAGCGCGGAGTAGTGGCAAGGGTAAGGTTGGAATAATTCAGGGAATTAGTGTCGGGTCACGAACAGGATAGACGCGGGTTACAGTAGGGAATAATGGTAGTGATAAGTACGGAAAAATGGCGGGAAGTTTGATAAATAGCTGCACAAATACCGCAGAAAAACCGTACTATGTCTTCAGCTAGCAATTCTGGGTCATTTATAGCTTATTTTTAGGCTTGTGAACAATTGGCTTTTTAAAAAAGCATGAAACGTTCTGTCTATATTATAAGAGTGACCTTTGTGTGGTGCATGTGGAGAGCTTACACGTGCTTCCATTATCGATGTATTGTTAATTTACTCACCAAAGCATGAAAGTGTGCGCAGCTAAACGTGCCGTCACAACCTGCATTGCTTGGTACTAAATATTTAGTGTTGTACTAAATTGTAGTGTTGTATACTTGTTTGTTTCCCTGACAAATTGTTGAAGTAAAAATAAGAACTGAATCGTTAAAAGGATGAACACGTAAAAATCACATGGTTGCAAAGTTACGACGAGCTAGGCCAATGCTGCAGACATTACGATGATGATCACATGTGCTTATAAGATAATGCGTTAAATTATACACTATTTCAGCGTATTGGAAACTAATAGAGTTAATTAAAAAGCAAATATATGGGACACCCATGACGTATCTCCAACTAAATAATACTGCACATGATTCAGCTTAGCTCCGTCTCTGTACCGCCACACGCGGTGTTTGTATTCCGTGAAGTGCCTTAATGGAATTAATTGCCACTGAATGCGCTTAGCGGTAGGATACCTTTGGTGAGAGGCTAATGTAAACGTTCTCATATGACGCTTACGAGCTGAGTGTTCACTTCACAGACACTTTCGCTAACTAAATTAATGGGTAGAGGCGAAGGGAGGCGCTCCAATTACTTACCTTAAGATTTTTTTGCCATTTGACAGTGATGTATTTTCAAATGGCTAGAGGGTGCCGAGAAAAGGTTTTTGATGTAACTACAGCGACATCCTCCCTGTCGGTTAAACGACCCTGTTTTGTATAAGGTGATTTTGGATATACATGCTTCGCCAATGTCTCAATTTAATGAAGCGTCCATTGAAACAAGTCACAATTGCTCCTACTCGTGTACGAATCTATATCTCACATTTACCCTTAAGTTTGCTTTATATCTAGCTTCAGGGTATTGCGACGACAAAGTGATTTACAAACAATTGCTCGTCATTTATGGGATAACTGACATCTGTTCTTATTAGTTGCATTTGAATTTTATTATAGGATTCAATGAACGCACGCATGCCACATATGTACAATTCCCATCCATCATTAGCCACTGTACCTGTGCTCATATTCCCATGCTTACCACCATGTGTCAGATGATTCATCTGTGCAATGCTTCTTAGTGTGCTCTTTGTGTGTACTAAAGCCGCAGGCGTGTCAGTCAAATTTACAATTGAATTGCCTTGGGTGTAATGTCCTTGGCGCACGGCAGGTGTTGTGCAAGACAGTAAACACAAGAAAAGGGAAAATAGAATGGAAATGAAAGGGAATGCAGTCAATGATAACAAATATTTTGAACGACGACGAAATCTTTAGTATTCA
>CM067343.1:73483208-73582283 GCA_034190875.2 Urechis unicinctus | reverse complement strand
TCGAAAAAAAATTATCAATTTTAGCTGTTTTCCGAACTTTTACCGGCGATTCGTGAGAAAACTACGCATAATTCGTGCTGTTACAATGCGTACGAAATGTTACTCGAAAAGTAACCTTCAAATTCATGTTTAAATTTTCAAAATCGACCCAGTAGTATTAAACATATTGGGGTGTTAATGCATTTGGGGGTCACTTTTTAACTTTAAGCTCAGTTTGTGAGAAAACTATAAGACATAAACAATTAGATGAATAAGTTTCAAGTTCGGAAGTGTATGGGCTACCTTTAGGTGCAAACATTTTTACGATACGACCATTAACGACGGAGTAATGACGCAATAACTTTCGATTGCCCAGCTAAATAACGTTGTTTTTGCTCGTAACCGGAAGTGACGTCATCGACATAAAAAAAAACACTTATCTTCTGATAGCCAGTGATTCTGTGAACATTCGACCCAACTTTCATGACCATCCACCGAATATTGTTGAAGTTATAAGCGATTGAAAAATGAGGCAAAGCACTACCACAAATTTTCGAGTGGGGGCTACGGGGCGAAATATGCATATTTTTTCATGATATTTGACATGGAAAGTTGGCGAATAAATCAGGCTACAAGGAACTGTAAACTTTTTAAAAATCACACCATAGGTTAAGATGATATGAAGGATTGAAAAATTCACAACATGACCTTGACCTTAATATGAGGTCAAGGTCAAAACAAAACCTCTCGGTTCTGCGCATCATTAATCCCAACCATTTAAAAAAAAAAAATCTGGAAAATTTCAAAAATTGCGACCTGTATCGCGAAACAAACAAGAGGCCCATGGGAGCCATGTGGGAACTTGGCGAACTGCATCCAAACAAGAGGCACATGGGAACATGTGGGAACTTGGCGAACTGCATCTAATTAATTGGAGAGATTTTCAGAATGGGGCCTTAATTGACCAAAATGAAATTTTCCTGATGCAGTTGGTAAAGTTCCCCCATGTACCCTTGGGCCTCTAGGTGATGTAGCGCGGGAGGCGCTGCGATTTGACCTGATTCCCGCAGCCAGCCGCTTCTCTCAAGCCGCGCGCTGGGCCGCTCGGGATTCCTTTGTTCTGCGCGACAGGGCGGCTGCAGTGAAGAGCCAGCAGAATTGACACCCACTGTACTTCAAACTTACTTTGTGAGAAAACTGTTGGATATTTAGAGCTGAAAATTATACACATTGTTCAGAATTGAATGGGCTTCCTTCTCGAGCAAACCAATTCACGATACGACCATTCACGACAGAGAAACGACGCGATAACTTCAGATTTCAGTCGAATTATAACTTTGATTCGTTCGTGACCGGAAATGACGTCAGCGACTTCCCTAAAAGAATTATAATTCGGTTGACGCTCTCCATGGTAACATTCGAACCAAGTTTTATGATCCTCGAACGAATATTGTCGATTTTATAAGTGATCGAAAAAAAATTGTCAATTTTACCTGTTTTCCGAACTTTTACCGGCGATTCGTGAGAAAACTACGCATAATTCCTGCTGTTACAATGCGTACGAAATGTTACTCGAAAAGTAACCTTCAAATTCATGTTTAAATTTTCAAAATCGACCCAGTAGTATTTAACATATTGGGGTGTTAATGCATTTGGGGGGTCACTTTTTAACTTTAAGCTCAGTTTGTGAGAAAACTATAAGACATAAACAATTAGATGAATAAGTTTCAAGTTTGGAAGTGTATGGGCTACCTTCAGGTGCAAACATTTTTACGATACGACCATTAACGACGGAGAAATGACGCGATAAATTCGGATTGCACAGCTAAATAACGTTGTTTTGCTCGTAACCGGAAGTGACGTCATCGACATAAAAAAAACATTTATCTTCCGATAGCCAGTGCTTCTGAGCACATTCGACCCAATTTTTATGACCATCCATCGAATATTGTTGAAGTTATAAACGATGGAAAAATGTGGTAAAACACTACCACAAATTTTCGAGTGGGGGCTACGGGGCGAAATATGCATATTTTTTCATGATATTTGATATGGAAAGCTGGCGAATAAATCAGGCTACAAGGAACTGTAAACTTTTTAAAAATCGCACCGTAGGTTAAGATGATATGAAGGATTGAAAAATTTACAACGTGACCTTGACCTTAATATGAACTCAAGGTCAAAACAAAACCTCTCGGTTCTGCGCATCATTGGTCCCAACCATTTAAAAAAAAAAAATCTGAAAAATTTCAAAAATTGCGACCTGTATCGCGAAACAAAAAAAGTGTTACATACATCCAAACATCCAAACTAACAAACTTACAAACCGGGCCGATCGCCATAACTTGGCGTTATGACAACGCCAAGTTAACAAGATGCCCATGAAACCATGGGGGAACTTGGCCTTTTAAAAATGATAATTACCAAAAAAACCATAATTTATATACACCCAGGTATCATGAAAACCATTATGATTACAAAGTGATTCATGGGAAATGAAAAATCATAAGGCACAAATCATCATTACGTTATCATCGTTATGATGTCTAGTGGGAACAATCGATAGCCAAGAGTGATAAAAAAGTATTGACTGGCATGGTTTCGTTTGCTGTGTGTTGCATCGATATGCTAAATATTTGAGGGGACATACATTTTGACAGTCAATTGGACTGGTTCGTGTTGCAGCTTGCCGGCTTCACGTAAAGCGAGCTGGCAGCAGCGGCGACCTTTGTGAGACTATCAACCTTAAACATTCATTCAGAAGCCAAATAACGTCAAGCAATAAAACATCCGTATCAATCAATAATGAACAAAATTACTATGGGTTTATCAATCATGTTGAGTGTTTAGCTGTTGTTGGCACCTATTATAGTTATGATATATATATGACAATACGTATCAGTGTGCTAGGCCGCGTGGCGTAGCGGCGTAGTTTTAGACTTCCATGCCAGAGGCCGGTGTTCAAATCCCGTACACGGACATATTTTTTTTCCGAATTTTCGTGCCACAACAATTATTTCATCTCAATTCATGAGAACACGATTCGTGCTGTCGATGACAACAGCTGAGCAGTTTTTTATGACTATAGAACTGATATTTTTGATTTTATTAGCAATCGAAGATTTGACGAAAATTGACTGAGTGAAATTTGTTTTTTCAACTCAACGCGCTTTGAAACCGACGAATATTTTGATAGCATATGTCAACAATCAAAGTTTGGCAATTGTATCAGCTTTCAGAAAATGTTAATTTTGTTACGATCGGACGATAATTAGTGAATTTATTGCGAAATCAATAAGTTGAGAGATTTTGGTTACCAGAAATTTTCGACCTGCTACAATATTTTTTAACAATGCATTATTTACAACTAAGTATATTTAGAAAAAGTTTACAATTACATTACACTTTCAGAATATCTAAACTGTTTAAAAATGGAACTCTAAAGTACGGACGTATTGAGCATTGAACTTGTGTCATTTTTTGAAAACTTTGATGCTTTCGTGACCGGAAGTGACGACATCGACATTCATGATATTTTAGGATACGTCTTGGTATGTCGTGGAGAACATGTGAACCAAATTTTATTACCATCGGACATGTATTGACGGTTTTATAGGCGCTCAAAATATTCAGGAAACTTATATTGCCATTTGGTCCGATACCACGTTTTTTTTCGACCTTAGGCGCTTGGGAAAACCGTCGGTGCGATGACCTATATATTCGATGTTAAAAGTTTACAATTAGAATGAGCTACACGATGGTGTAAATTTTTTCACGATCCGACCATTATTAACGGAGTTATTCGAGATACTAGTTTTTCACTTATTCGATGACCTTGACCTTACCTTTGAGTCAAGGTCAAAACAAAACCTCTCGGTTCTGCGCATCGTCGGTCCCAACCATTTAAAAAAAAAAAATCTGAAAAATATTAAAAATTGCGACCTGTATCGCGAAACAAAAAAACAAACATACACAACATCCATACATACAAACTAACAAACCGGGTCGATCGCCATAACTTGGCTGAAGCCAAGTTAACAAGATGCCCATGAAACCATGGGGGAACTTGGCCTTTTAAAAATGATAATTACCAAAAAAACCATAATTTATATACACCCAGGTATCATGAAAACCATTATGATTACAAAGTGATTCATGGGAAATGAAAAATCATAAGGCACAAATCATCATTACGTTATCATCGTTATGATGTCTAGTGGGAACAATCGATAGCCAAGAGTGATAAAAAAGTATTGACTGGCATGGTTTCGTTTGCTGTGTGTTGCATCGATATGCTAAATATTTGAGGGGACATACATTTTGACAGTCAATTGGACTGGTTCGTGTTGCAGCTTGCCGGCTTCACGTAAAGCGAGCTGGCAGCAGCGGCGACCTTTGTGAGACTATCAACCTTAAACATTCATTCAGAAGCCAAATAACGTCAAAGCAATAAAACATCCGTATCAATCAATAATGAACAAAATTACTATGGGTTTATCAATCATGTTGAGTGTTTAGCTGTTGTTGGCACCTATTATAGTTATGATATATATATGACAATACGGATCAGTGTGCTAGGCCGCGTGGCGTAGCGGCATAGTTTTGGACTTCCATGCCAGAGGCCGGTGTTCAAATCCCGTACACGGACATAATTTTTTTTCCGAATTTTCGTGCCACAACAATTATTTCATCTCAATTCATGAGAACACGATTCGTGCTGTCGATGACAACAGCTGAGCAGTTTTTTATGACTATAGAACTGATATTTTCGATTTTATTAGCAATCGAAGATTTGACGAAAATTGACTGAGTGAAATTTGTTTTTTCAACTCAACGCGCTTTGAAACCGACGAATATTTTGATAGCATATGTCAACAATCAAAGTTTGGCAATTGTATCAGCTTTCAGAAAATGTTAATTTTGTTACGATCGGACGATAATTAGTGAATTTATTGCGAAATCAATAAGTTGAGAGATTTTGGTTACCAGAAATTTTCGACCTGCTACAATATTTTTAACAATGCATTATTTACAACTAAGTATATTTAGAAAAAGTTTACAATTACATTACACTTTCAGAATATCTAAACTGTTTAAAAATGGAACTCTAAAGTACGGACGTATTGAGCATTGAACTTGTGTCATTTTTTGAAAACTTTGATGCTTTCGTGACCGGAAGTGACGACATCGACATTCATGATATTTTAGGATACGTCTTGGTATGTCGTAGAGAACATGTGAACCAAATTTTATTACCATCGGACATGTATTGACGGTTTTATAGGCGCTCAAAATATTCAGGAAACTTATATTGCCATTTGGTCCGATACCACGTTTTTTCGACCTTAGGCGCTTGGGAAAACCGTCGGTGCGATGACTATATTTGATGTTAAAAGTTTACAATTAGAATGAGCTACACGATGGTGTAAATTTTTTCACGATCCGACCATTATTAACGGAGTTATTCGAGATACTAGTTTTTCACTTATTCGATGACCTTGACCTTACCTTTGAGTCAAGGTCAAAACAAAACCTCTCGGTTCTGCGCATCGTCGGTCCCAACCATTTAAAAAAAAAAAATCTGAAAAATATTAAAAATTGCGACCTGTATCGCGAAACAAAAAAACGTTACAAACATCCATACATACAAACTAACAAACCGGGTCGATCGCCATAACTTGGCTGAAGCCAAGTTAACAAGAGGCCCATGGGAGCCATGTGGGAACTTGGCGAACTGCATCCAAATAATTGCAACATTTTCCGAACCGGGCCACAATTGACCAAAATCGGCCATAAGTTACCAATGTTATCATGGTTATCAAATTTTCGAGTGCGGGCTACGGGGCGAAATATGCACAATTTATCATGACAATTGATATGAACAATTGGCCAATAAATCATGCTACAAGGAACTATAAATCTTTTTAAAGTCGCACCATACGTTAGGGTGATATCAAGGATTGAGGCAAGGTTATCATGACCGGAAGTGACATCATCGATATCCACAATATTTAAGGATACGTCTTAGTATGTCTCGGAGAACATGTAAGCCAATTTTTAGTACTATAGGACATTTATTGGTTGTTTTATACGCGTTCGAAATATTCATCAAACTATTGTTGCCATTTGGACTGATCCCTCGATTTTTCGACCTTAGACGCCTGGGAAAACCGTGGGTTGGATGGCATCATATGTCCATAGAGGTACACAATGGTGTAAAATTTGTAACAATCCGACCATTATTAGCGGAGTTATTCGAGATACTAGTTTTTCACTTTTTCGTTGACAACTATCTTATTTTTGGTCATGGTCAAAACAAAACTTATCGGTTCTGCGTATCATTGCCGCCTATCGATTGAAGAATAAAGAAATTAAAAAAATTGTAGTATTGTCAACCAATTTTTATTAGCAACGGTTATGTAGGTCCGTATCCAAGAGGGTGACGGGTGAATCGGACAATACCCCCCACTCAGCCTCAGTATTTTCGCTCATATGCCAAATTTATCCTTTAATCATGGTCAGAATGGCAGTGTATGCTAGAAGATCTGCTTAGCTCATTTCAGATAATCCCTACATTAATTCCTAGTAACGGGTCTGAAGTTTACAATTACATTACACTTTCAGAATTTTAAGGTGTTTTAATATCAAATTATTATGCCCGTATATATTAAGCAGTGAATGCGATTGGCCAAGATTACTAGGCGAATACAATTTCGCGATATTAACAATAGTCTCATGGTAAGTTAAGAATTGAGTTAGCCGCGGACGGTGGTAATATAAATTTATACCGGCGGCGTGCACAGCTAGAATTGGGTGGGCTTCCATAAAACTGTTTTCCGGGTTCATGATAGATTGACATTGATTTAGCTGGCAAAAAGAAATTAATAATATATTAATAAGTTTCGCGGCGTGCCATAGTTGCCGCGTAAATGTCGTAATAATCGGACATTGGACTGGTCCGTATTGCTGCTTGCCGGCTTTACGCAAAGCGAGCTGGCAGCAGCGGTGACCTTTGTGAAACTATCAACCTTAAACATTCATTCAGAAGCCAAACAACATTAAGCAATAAAAAATCCGTATCAACCTATAATTAACAAAATTACTATGAATTTATCAATCATGTTGAGTGTTTAGCTGTTGTTGGCACCTGTAATACCATTTATATATGACAATGTATGCTAGTGTGATAGGCCGCGTGGCGTAGCGGCAATGTTTTAGACTTCCATGCCAGAGGCCGGTGTTCAAATCCAGTACACGGACATAATTTTTTTGCCGAATTTTCGTGCCACAACAATTATTTCATCTAATTTCAATAGAACACGATTCGTGCTGTCGATGACAACAGCTGAGCAGATTTTTATGATTATAGAACTGATATTTACGATTTTATTAGCAATCGAAAATTTGACGAAAATTGACTGAGTGAAAATTTGTTTTTTCAACTCAACGCGCTTTGAAAACGACGAATATTTTGATAGCATATGTCAAATCCAAAGTTTGGCAATTGTTTCAGCTTTCAGAAAATGTTAATTTTGTTACGATCGGACGATAATTAGTGAATT
Source organism: Urechis unicinctus (assembly GCA_034190875.2). Lineage (NCBI taxonomy): Eukaryota > Metazoa > Annelida > Polychaeta > Xenopneusta > Urechidae > Urechis > Urechis unicinctus. The sequence continues at coordinate 73,574,742 of CM067343.1, read as the reverse complement.
TATTGCGAAATAAATAAGTTGAGAGATTTTGGTTACCAGAAATTTTCGACCTGCTACAATTTTTTTAACAATGCATTATTTACAACTAAGTATATTTAGAAAAAGTTTATAATTACATTACACTTTCAGAATATCTAAACTGTTTAAAAATGGAACTCTAAAGTATGGACATATTGAGCATTGAACTTGTGTCATTTTTTGAAAACTTTGATGCTTTCGTGACCGGAAGTGACGTCATCGACATTCATGATATTTTAGGATACGTCTTGGTATGTCGCTGAGAACATGTGAACCAAATTTTATTACCATCGGACATGTATTGACGGTTTTATAGGCGCTCAAAATATTCATGAAACTTTTGTTGCCATTTGGACCGATACCACTTTTTTTCGACCTTAGACGCTTGGGAAAACCATTGGTTGGATCGCCGTATATGTATTTAGAAAAAGTTTGCAATTTGAATGAGCTACACGATGGTGTAAAGTTTGTAACGATCGGACCATTACTAACGGAGTTATTCGAGGTACTAGTTTTTCACTTATTCGATGACCCTGACCTTAGTTTTGGGTCAAGGTCAAAACAAAACATCTGGGTTCTGCGCATCATTAACGCCTAACGATGGGTGAAGAAAAAATTGGAAAATTTCAAAAATTGCGACCTGTATCGTGTAACAAAAAAAAGTTACAAACATACATACATACATACATACATACATACAAACGTACAAACCGGACCGATCGCCATAACTTGGCGAATGCGAATTCGCCAAGTTAAAAACTCAATTTGACAATTGAGGAACTTGGCGGTTAGTTAAAACTGCATTACAATACGATAATTACATTCAAAAGAAGTTTTACAACCGCTAATATGACAATTTGGAAATTGTCAATTTTTTAAAGATCGCAAATCCCAAATTTTAGCTGATTTCCGATTCCACTATTTTTCGACCTTAGGCGCTTGGAAAAACCGTTGGTTGAATGATCACATATTTCATTAAAAAAGTTTGCAATTGGAATAAGCTACAAAATGGTGTAAACTTTGTAACGATCCGACCATTATTAACGGAGTTATACGAGATACTAGTTTTTCACTTATTTGATGACCTTGACCTTAATTTTTGTTCAAGGCCAAAACAAATTTCCCCGGTTCTGCGCATCAGTGCCGCCTTACGATTGAAGTAAAAAAAATTAAAAAATTTGCAGAATTACTACCGGTATCACGGATCACAAAAAAAAAAACACCGTAATACATATACACCCATGAATCATGAAAACCATTATGATTGCAAAGTGATTCATGGGAAATGAAAAATCATAAGGCACAAATCACCATTACGTTATTATCGTTATGATATCTAGTGGGAACAATCGATAGCCAAGAGTGATAAAGAAGTATTGACTGGTATGGTTTCGTTTGCTGTGTGTTGCATCGATATGCTAAATTTTTGAGGGGACATACATTTTGACAGTCAATTGGACTGGTTCGTGTTGCAGCTTGCCGGCTTCACGCAAAGTGAGCTGGCAGCAGCGGCAACCTTTGTGAGACTATCTACCTTAAACATTCATTCAGAAGCCAAACAAAGTTAAGCAATCAAAAATCCGTATCAATCAATAATGAACAAAATTACTATGGATTTATCAATCATGTTGAGTGTTAAGCTGTTGTTGGCACCTGTAATACTTATTATGCATATATGACAATGAATGTTTGTGTGCTAGGCCGCGTGGCGTAGCGGCAATGTTTTAAACTTCCATGCCAGAGGCCGGTGTTCAAATCCCGTACTCGGACATAATTTTTTTTGCGAATTTTCGTGTCACAACAATTATTTCTTCTAAATTCTATAAAACACGATTAGTGCTGTCGATGACAACAGCTGAGCAGATTTTTATGATTATAGAACTGATATTTACGATTTTATTAGCAATCGAGAATTGGACGAAAATTGACTGTGTGAAATTTGTTTTTTCAACTCAACGCGCTTTGAAACCGACGAATATTTTGATAGCATATGTCAACAATCAAAGTTTGGCAATTGTATCAGCTTTCAGAAAATGTTAATTTTGTTACGATCGGACGATAATTAGTGAATTTATTGCGAAATAAATAAGTCGAAAGATTTTGGTTACCAGAAATTTTCGACCTGCTACAATTTTTTTAACAATGCATTATTTACAACTAAGTAAATTTAGAAAAAGTTTACAATTACAATTCACTTTCAGAATATCTAAACTGTTTTTAAATGTACTACTAAAGCATGGACGTATTGAGCATTGAACTTGTGTCATTTTTTGAAAACTTTGATGCTTACGTGACCGGAAGTGACGTCATCGACATTCATAATTTTTTAGGACACGTCTTGGTATGTTGCGGAGAACATGTGAACCAAATTCTATTACCATCGGACATGTATTGACGGTTTTATAGGCGCTCAAACTATTCATGAAACTTATATTGCAATTTGGACAGATACCACTTTTTTTCGACCTTAGACGCTTGGGAAAACCATTGGTTGGATCGCCGTATATGTATTTAGAAAAAGTTTGCAATTTGAATGAGCTACACGATGGTGTAAACTTTTTCACGATCCGACCATTATTAACGGAGTTATTCGAGATACTAGTTTTTCACTTATTCGATGACCTTGACTTTAGTTTTGGGTCAAGGTCAAAACAAAACCTCTCGGTTCTGCGCATCATTCATGCCAAGCGATCGACGAAAAAAAAATTGAAAAATATCAAAAATTGCGACCTGTATCGCGAAACAAAAAATTGTTTACATACATACATAATGACAAACGACTGACCAACATAACTTGGCGTTATGACAACGCCAAGTTAAAAAAAATTAAAAAATTTGAAGAATTGCTACCTGTATCGCGTTTCACAAAAAAAAAACCACCATAATACATATACACCCATGAATCATGAAAACCATTATGATTGCAAAGTGATTCATGGGAAATGAAAAATCATAAGGCACAAATCACCATTACGTTATTATCGTTATGATGTCTAGTGGGAACAATCGATAGCCAAGAGTGATAAAGAAGTATTGACTGGTATGGTTTCGTTTGCTGTGTGTTGCATCGATATGCTAAATTTTTGAGGGGACATACATTTTGACAGTCAATTGGACTGGTTCGTGTTGCAGCTTGCCGGCTTCACGCAAAGTGAGCTGGCAGCAGCGGCGACCTTTGTGAGACTATCTACCTTAAACATTCATTCAGAAGCCAAACAAAGTTAAGCAATCAAAAAATCCGTATCAATCAATAATGAACAAAATTACTATGGATTTATCAATCATGTTGAGTGTTAAGCTGTTGTTGGCACCTGTAATACTTATTATGCATATATGACAATGAATGTTTGTGTGCTAGGCCGCGTGGCGTAGCGGCAATGTTTTAAACTTCCATGCCAGAGGCCGGTGTTCAAATCCCGTACTCGGACATAATTTTTTTTGCGAATTTTCGTGTCACAACAATTATTTCTTCTAAATTCTATAAAACACGATTAGTGCTGTCGATGACAACAGCTGAGCAGATTTTTATGATTATAGAACTGATATTTACGATTTTATTAGCAATCGAAATTGGACGAAAATTGACTGAGTGAAATTTGTTTTTTCAACTCAACGCGCTTTGAAACCGACGAATATTTTGATAGCATATGTCAACAATCAAAGTTTGGCAATTGTATCAGCTTTCAGAAAATGTTAATTTTGTTACGATCGGACGATAATTAGTGAATTTATTGCGAAATAAATAAGTCGAAAGATTTTGGTTACCAGAAATTTTCGACCTGCTACAATTTTTTTAACAATGCATTATTTACAACTAAGTAATTTAGAAAAAGTTTACAATTACATTACACTTTCAGAATATCTAAACTGTTTTAAAAATGGAACTCTAAAGCATGGACGTATTGAGCATTGAACTTGTGTCATTTTTTGAAAACTTTGATGCTTTCGTGACCGGAAGTGACGTCATCGACATTCATGATTTTTTAGGACACGTCTTGGTATGTTGCGGAGAACATGTGAACCAAATTTATTACCATCGGACATGTATTGACGGTTTTATAGGCGCTCAAACTATTCATGAAACTTATATTGCCATTTGGACCGATACCACTTTTTTTCGACCTTAGACGCTGGGGAAAACCATTGGTTGGATCGCCGTATATGTATTTAGAAAAAGTTTGCAATTTGAATGAGCTACACGATGGTGTAAACTTTTTCACGATCCGACCATTATTAACGGAGTTATTCGAGATACTAGTTTTTCACTTATTCGATGACCTTGACTTTAGTTTTGGGTCAAGGTCAAAACAAAACCTCTCGGTTCTGCGCATCATTCATGCCAAGCGATCGACGAAAAAAAAATTGAAAAATATCAAAAATTGCGACCTGTATCGCGAAACAAAAAATTGTTTACATACATACATAATGACAAACGCGACTGACCAACATAACTTGGCGTTATGACAACGCCAAGTTAAAAAAAATTAAAAAATTTGAAGAATTGCTACCTGTATCGCGTTTCACAAAAAAAAAACCACCATAATACATATACACCCATGAATCATGAAAACCATTATGATTGCAAAGTGATTCATGGGAAATGAAAAATCATAAGGCACAAATCACCATTACGTTATTATCGTTATGATGTCTAGTGGGAACAATCGATAGCCAAGAGTGATAAAGAAGTATTGACTGGTATGGTTTCGTTTGCTGTGTGTTGCATCGATATGCTAAATTTTTGAGGGGACATACATTTTTGACAGTCAATTGGACTGGTTCGTGTTGCAGCTTGCCGGCTTCACGCAAAGTGAGCTGGCAGCAGCGGCGACCTTTGTGAGACTATCTACCTTAAACATTCATTCAGAAGCCAAACAAAGTTAAGCAATCAAAAATCCGTATCAATCAATAATGAACAAAATTACTATGGATTTATCAATCATGTTGAGTGTTAAGCTGTTGTTGGCACCTGTAATACTTATTATGTATATATGACAATGCTTGTTAATGTGTTAGGCCGCGTGGCGTAGCGGCATAGTTTTAAACTTCCATGCCAGAGGCCGGTGTTCAAATCCAGTACACGGACATAATTTTTTTTCCCAATTTTCGTGCCACACCAATTATTTTATCTAAATTCTATAGAACACGATTCGTGCTGTCGATGACAACAGCTGAGCAGTTTTTTTATGATTATAGAACTGATATTTACGATTTTATTAGCAATCGAAAATTGGACGAAAATTGACTGAGTGAAATTTGTTTTTTCAACTCAACGCGCTTTGAAACCGACGAATATTTTGATAGCATATGTCAACAATCAAAGTTTGGCAATTGTATCAGCTTTCAGAAAATGTTATTTTTTTTACGATCGGACGATAATTAGTGAATTTATTGCGAAATAAATAAGTTTAGAGATTTTGGTTACCAGAAATTTTCGACCTGCTACAATTTTTTTTAACAATGCATTATTTACAACTAAGTATATTTAGAAAAAGTTTACAATTACATTACACTTTCAGAATATCTAAACTGTTTAAAAAATGGAACTCTAAAGTACGGACGTATTGAGCATTGAACTTGTGTCATTTTTTAAAAACTTTGATTTGATGCTTTCGTGACCGGAAGTGACGTCATCGACATTCATGATTTTTTAGGACACGTCTTAGTATGTTGCGGAGAACATGTGAACCAAATTTTATTACCATCGGACATGTATTGACGGTTTTATAGGCGCTCAAAATATTCATGAAACTTATATTGCCATTTGGACCGATACCACGTTTTTTCGACCTTAGGCGCTTGGGAAAACCGTTGGTTGGATCGCCGTATGTAAAATTAGAAAAAGTTTGCAATTTGAATGAGCTACACGATGGTGTAAAGTTTTCAAAAATCCGACCATTATTAACGGAGTTATTCGAGATACTAGTTTTTCACTTATTCGATGACCTTGACCTTAGTTTTCGGTCAAGGTCAAAACAAAACCTCTCGGTTCTGCGCATTATTTATGCCAAGCGATCGACGAAAAAAAAAATTGAAAAATTTCAAAAATTGCGACCTGTATCGCGAAACAAAAATTGTTTACAAACATACATACATACAAACATACAAACCGCACTGATCGCCATAACTTGGCGAAAGCATTCGCCAAGTTAACAAGAGGCCCATGGGAGCCATGTGGGAACTTGGCGAACTGCATCCAAATAATTGCAACAATTTCAGAATTGGGCCACAATTGACCAAAATCGGCCAAAAATTACATAAGTTATCATGGATTATAATTTTTTGTGGCAAATGGGGAAACTTTAAATTTTTTTCAAGTTAACAATTGAGATAGGCTTCCATTATATGGATCTTAATTAAATATATACAATAAGATGAATTAGTTGGCCGATTTTGAAATTTTCCTGATGCAGTTCGACAAGTTCCCCCATGTACTCTGGGCCTCTTGCTTGTGTAGCGCGGGAGGCACTGCGACTTGACCTGATTCTCGCAGGCGGCCGCGCCAAGCTGATTCCTTTGTTCTGCGCGACAGGGCGGCTGCAGCGAAGTGCCAGCAGAAATGACACCCACTGTACTTCAAACTTACTTTGTGAGAAAACTGTTGGGTATTAAGAGCAGAAATTTATACACTTTGTTCAGAATTGAATGGGCTTCCTTCTCGAGCAAACTAATTCAAAATACGACCATTCGCGTCAGAGAAACGACGCGATAACTTCAGATTTTAGTCGAATTTTAACTTTCACTCGTTCGTGACCGGAAATGACATCAGCGACATCCCCAAAAGAATCATCATTCGGTACACGCTCTCCATGGTAACATTTTACCCACGTTTTGTGACCCTTGAACGAATATTGTCGATTTTACAAGTGATCGAAAATATATTGCCAATTTTAGCTGTTTTCCGAACTTTTACCGGCGATTCGTGAGAAAACTACGCATAATTCCTGCTGTTACACAGTGTACGAAATGTTACTCGAAAAGTAACCTTCAGATTCATGTTTAAATTTTCAAAATCGACCCAGTAGTATTAAACATATTGGGGTGTTAATGCATTTGGGGAGTCACTTTTTAACTTTAAGCTCAGTTTGTGAGAAAACTATAAGACATAAACAATTAGATGAAGAAGTTTCAAGTTCGGAAGTGTATGGGCTACCTTCAGGTGCAAACATTTTTACGATACGACCATTAACGACGGAGTAATGACGCGATAAATTCGGATTGCACAGCTAAATAACGTTGTTTTGCTCGTAACCGGAAGTGACGTCATCGACATCCACAAAACACTTATCTTCCGATAGCCAGTGCTTCTGTGAACATTCGACCCAATTTTTTATGAGCATCCATCGAATATTGTTGAAGTTATAAGCGATGGAAAAATGTGGTAAAACATTACCACAAATTTTCGAGTGGGGGCTACGGGGCGAAATATGCATAATTTTTCATAACTTTTGATATGGAAAGTTGGCCAATAAATCAGGCTACAAGGAACTATAAACTTTTTAAAAATCGCACCGTAGGTTAAGATGATATCAAGGATTGAAAAATTCACAACGTGACCTTGACCTTGATATAGGGTCAAGGTCAAAACAAAACCTCTCGGTTCTGCGCATCATTGAGGCCTATCGATTGGTGAAAAAAAAATTGGAAAATTTCAAAAATTGCGACCTGTATCGCGAAACAAAAATTGTTAACAAACAAACACACGAGATGCCCATGAGGACATGGGTGAACTTGGCGAACAGTGTCAGAAACTTTATAAAATTTCAATATTGTACCAAAATTGACCAAGTTACTCTAGATTTTTCGATAAAACAATGATTCAGAGTCTGACACCAGGAAAAGCATATTTTTTATTTAATAGTACCGCGGCCTGCCGTATTTTGCCGCGCCACGCGCCCCGCGCCCCCTAGCCTAGAGCAAATTCCTTTGTTCAGCGCGTGAGGCAGGCTGTTGTAAACAAGCCCGCGCCGAGCCATTAGAAATGACACCCACTGTACTTCAAACTTATTTTATGAGAAAACTGTCGGTTATTTTGAGCAGAAAATTACACATCTTTGTTCAGAATTGAATGGGCTTTCTTCGAAAAAAAACAAATTCACAATACGACCATTTACGACGGAGAAACGACGCGATAACTTCAGATTTCAGTCGTATTTTAACTTTGATTTGTTCGTGACCGGAAATGACATCAGCGACTTCCCCAAAAGAATCATCATTCGGTAGACGCTCTCCATGGTAACATTTTTACCCACGTTTTGTGACCCTCGAACAAATATTGTCGATTTTACAAGTGATCGAAAAAAAATTGCCAATTTTAGCTGTTTTTTTTTCCGAACTTTTACCGGCGATTCGTGAGAAAACTACGCATAATTCCTGCTGTTACACAGTGTACGAAATGTTACTCGAAAAGTAACCTTCAAATTCATGTTTCAATTTTCAAAATCGACCCAGTAGTATTAAACATATTGGGGTGTTAATGCATTTAGGGGGTCACTTTTTAACTTTAAGCTCAGTTTGTGAGAAAACTATAAGACATAAACAATTAGATGAATAAGTTTCAAGTTCGGAAGTGTATGGGCTACCTTCAGGTGCAAACATTTTTACGATACGACCATTAACGACGGAGTAATGACGCGATAAATTCGAATTGCACAGCTAAATAACGTTGTTTTGCTCGTAACCGGAAGTGACGTCATCGACATAAAAAAAATACTTATCTTCCGATAGCCAGTGCTTCTGTGAACATTCGACCCAATTTTTATGACCATCCATCGAATATTGCTGAAGTTATAAGCGATGGAAAAATGTGGTAAAATACTACCACAAATTTTCGAGTGGGGGCTACGGGGCGAAATATGCATATTTTGTCATGATATTTGATATGGAAAGTTGGCGAATAAATCAGGCTACAAGGAACTGTACACTTTTTAAAAATCGCACCGTAGGTTAAGATGATATTAAGGATTGAAAAATTCACAACGTGACCTTGACCTTATATGAGGTCAAGGTCAAAACAAAACATCTCGGTTCTGCGCATCATTGACGCCTAACGATTGGTGAAAAAAAAATTGCAAAATATCAAAAATTGCGACCTGTATCGCGAAACAAAAAATTGTTAACAAACAAACATCCAAACTTACAAACGCGACTGACCAACGTAACTTGGCGTTATGATTACGCCAAGTTAACAAACTTACAGATCTGCGCGATCGCCATAACTTGGCGTTTCGATAACGCCAAGTTAACAAGAGGCCCATGGGTACATGGGGGAACTTGGCGAACTTCATCCAAACAATTGCAACAATTTCTAAATCGGGCCAAAATTGGCCAAAATCGGCCAAAAATTACCTAAGTTATCATGCCTCTTATGTTGAAAATCATTATGATTGCAAAGTGATTCATGGGAAATGAAAAATCATAACGTACAAATCATCATTACGTTATAATATATACAATAAGATGAATTAGATGGCCGATTTTAAAATTTTCCTTATGCAGTTCGCCAAGTTCCCCCATTTACCCATGGGCCTCAAAGTTCCCCCATGTATCTATGGGCCTCTTGTTTGTGTAGCACGAGAGGGAAATGAAAAATCATAAGGTACGTTATCATCGTTATGATGTCTAATGGGAACCATCGATAACCAATGGTGATAAAGAAGTATTGACTGGCATGGTTTCGTTTGCTGTGTGTTGCATCGATATGCAAATTTTTTTAGAGGACATTCATTTTTACAGTGAATTGGACTGGTCCCCCGGGGGGGGGGGTGGGGGCACTTGGCCTTATTCTGGATAGAGGTGTGCCGCGGGACCTCGAAAACCCGCACCCGTCGTACAAGGTCAAAATGGCCAAAAGCATACCCCGTCGTACAAGGTATTATGCGAATGTATAAACCCCTCGTACAGATTGAAGCTCAAAAACATACCCCGTCGTACAAGTATGAGGCCAAAAAACCCGTCGTACAGGTCATGAGGCCGAAAAAAACATACCCCGTCGCGCGGCACATATGTACTACCTCTATACTATTAAGTGCCCCCCCCACCCCCGGGACTGGTCCGTATTGCTGCTTGCCGGCTTTACGCAAAGCGAGCTGACAGCAGCGGCGACCTTTGTGAAACTATCAACCTTAAACATTCATTCAGAAGCCAAACAACATTAAGCAATAAAAAATCCGTATCAACCTATAATTAACAAAATTACTATGGATTTATCAATCATGTTGTGCGTTTAGCTGTTGTTGGCACCTGTTATACTTATGATATATATATGACAATACAGATCAGTGTGCTAGGCCGCGTGGCGTAGCGGAACAGTTTTAGACTTCCATGCCAGAGGCCGGTGTTCAAATCCAGTACACGGTCATAATTTTTTTTCCCAATTTTCGTGCCACAACAATTATTTCATCTAATTTCAATAGAACACGATTCGTGCTGTCGATGACAACAGCTGAGCAGTTTTTTATGACTATATAATTGATATTTACGATTTTATTAGCAATCGAAAATTTGACGAAAATTGACTGAGTGAAATTTTGTTTTTTCAACTCAACGCGCTTTGAAAACGACGAATATTTTGATAGCATTTGTCAAATCCAAAGTTTGGCAATTGTTTCAGCTTTCAGAAAATGTTAATTTTGTTACGATCGGACGATAATTAGTGAATTTATTGCGAAATAAATAAGTTGAGAGATTTTGGTTACCAGAAATTTTCGACCTGCTACAATTTTTTTAACAATGCATTATTTACAACTAAATATATTTAGAAAAAGTTTACAATTACATTACACTTTCAGAATATCTAAACTGTTTTTAAATGGAATTCTAAAGTATGGACATATTGAGCATTGAACTTGTGTCATTTTTTGAAAACTTTGATGCTTTCGTGACCGGAAGTGACGTCATCGACATTCATGATATTTTAGGATACGTCTTGGTATGTCGCTGAGAACATGTGAACCAAATTTTATTACCATCGGACATGTATTGACGGTTTTATAGGCGCTCAAAATATTCATGAAACTTTTGTTGCCATTTGGACCGATACCACTTTTTTTCGACCTTAGACGCTTTGGAAAACCATTGGTTGGATCGCCGTATAAGTATTTAGAAAAAATTTGAATGAGCTACACGATGGTGTAAAGTTTGTAACGATCCGACCATTATTAACGGAGTTATATGAGGTACTAGTTTTTCACTTATTCAATGACCCTGACCTTAGTTTTAGGTCAAGGTCAAAACAAAACCTCTCGGTTCTGCGCATCATTAGTCCCTACCATTTAAAAAAAAAAAAATCTGAAAAATGTTAAAAATTGCGATCTGTATCGCGAAACAAAAAAATGTTAACAAACATCCATACATACATACATACATACTTACAAACCGGGCCGATCGCCATAACTTGGCTTCGAGCCAAGTTAACAAGATGCCCATGAAACCATGGGGGAACTTGGCCTTTTAAAAATGATAATTACCAAAAAAACCATAATTTATATACACCCAGGTATCATGAAAACCATTATGATTGCAAAGTGATTCATGGGAAATGAAAAATCATAAGGCACAAATCATCATTACGTTATCATCGTTATGATGTCTAGTGGGAACAATCGATAGCCAAGAGTGATAAAAAAGTATTAACTGGCATGGTTTCGTTTGCTGTGTGTTGCATCGATATGCTAAATATTTGAGGGGACATACATTTTGACAGTCAATTGGACTGGTTCGTGTTGCAGCTTGCCGGCTTCACGTAAAGCGAGCTGGCAGCAGCGGCGACCTTTGTGAGACTATCAACCTTAAACATTCATTTAGAAGCCAAATAACGTCAAGCAATAAAACATCCGTATCAATCAATAATGAACAAAATTACTATGGGTTTATCAATCATGTTGAGTGTTTAGCTGTTGTTGGCACCTATTATAGTTATGATATATATATGACAATACAGCTCATTGTGCTAGGCCGCGTGGCGTAGCGGCATAGTTTTGGACTTCCATGCCAGCGCCGGTGTTCAAATCGCGTACACGGACATAATTTTTTTTTTCCGAATTTTCGTGCCACAACAATATATTTCATCTCAATTCATGAGAACACGATTCGTGCTGTCGATGACAACAGCTGAGCAGTTTTTTATGACTTTAGAACTGATATTTTCGATATTATTAGCAATCGAAGATTTGACGAAAATTGACTGAGTGAAATTTTGTTTTTTCAACTCAACGCGCTTTGAAACCGACGAATATTTTGATAGCATATGTCAACAATCAAAGTTTGGCAATTGTATCAGCTTTCAGAAAATGTTAATTTTGTTACGATCGGACGATAATTAGTGAATTTATTGCGAAATCAATAAGTTGAGAGATTTTGGTTACCAGAAATTTTCGACCTGCTACAATATTTTTAACAATGCATTATTTACAACTAAGTATATTTAGAAAAAGTTTACAATTACATTACACTTTCAGAATATCTAAACTGTTTTAAAAATGGAACTCTAAAGTATGGACGTATTGAGCATTGAACTTGTGTCATTTTTTGAAAACTTTGATGCTTTCGTGACCGGAAGTGACGACATCGACATTCATGATATTTTAGGATACGTCTTGGTATGTCGTGGAGAACATGTGAACCAAATTTTATTACCATCGGACATGTATTGACGGTTTTATAGGTGCTCAAAATATTCAGGAACTTATATTGCCATTTGGTCCGATACCACATTTTTTTTTCGACCTTAGGCGCTTGGGAAAAACCGTCGGTGCGATGACTATATATTCGAGGTATCATAAGTTTACAATTAGTTAATGATTACAAATGGTGTAAATTTTTCACGACGGACCATTATTAAAATTATTAGAGGCACAAATCATCATTACGTTATCATCGTTATGATGTCTAGTGGGAACAATCGATAGCCAAGAGTGAACAATAAAAAAAGTATTAACTGGCATGGTTTCGTTTGCTGTGTGTTGCATCGATATGCTAAATATTTGAGGGGACATACATTTTGACAGTCAATGGGACTGGTTCGTGTTGCAGCTTGCCGGCTTCACGTAAAGCGAGCTGGCAGCAGCGGCGACCTTTGTGAGACTATCAACCTTAAACATTCATTTAGAAGCCAAATAACGTCAAGCAATAAAACATCCGTATCAATCAATAATGAACAAAATTACTATGGGTTTATCAATCATGTTGAGTGTTTAGCTGTTGTTGGCACCTATTATAGTTATGATATATATATGACAATACAGCTCATTGTGCTTTTGCGCGTGGCGTAGCGGCATAGTTTTGGACTTCCATGCCAGCGCCGGTGTTCAAATCGCGTACACGGACATAATTTTTTTTCCGAATTTTCGTGCCACAACAATTATTTCATCTCAATTCATGAGAACACGATTCGTGCTGTCGATTGACAACATGAGCAGTTTTTTATGACTTTAAAACTGATATTTTCGATATTATTAGCAATCGAAGATTTGACGAAAATTGACTGAGTGAAATTTGTTTTTTCAACTCAACGCGCTTTGAAACCGACGAATATTTTGATAGCATTATGTCAACAATCGAAAGTTTGGCAATTGTATCAGCTTTCAGAAAATGTTAATTTTGTTACGATCGGACGATAATTAGTGAATTTATTGCGAAATCAATAAGTTGAGAGATTTTGGTTACCAGAAATTTTCGACCTGCTGGTTATTTTTAACAATGCATTATTTACAACTAAGTATATTTAGAAAAAGTTTACAATTACATTACACTTTCAGAATATCTAAACTGTTTAAAAATGGAAACTCTAAAGTATGGACGTATTGAGCATTGAACTTGTGTCATTTTTTGAAAACTTTGATGCTTTCGTGACCGGAAGTGACGACATCGACATTCATGATATTTTAGGATACGTCTTGGTATGTCGTGGAGAACATGTGAACCAAATTTTATTACCATCGGACATGTATTGACGGTTTTATAGGTGCTCAAAATATTCAGGAAACTTATATTGCCATTTGGTCCGATACCACGTTTTTTCGACCTTAGGCGCTTGGGAAAACCGTCGGTGCGATGACTATATATTCGATGTTATAAGTTTACAATTAGAATGAGCTACACGATCGGGTGTAAACTTTTTCACGATCCGACCATTATTAACGGAGTTATTCGAGATACTAGTTTTTTCACTTATTCGATGACCTTGACCTTACTTTGAGTCAAGGTTCTTTCACTGGCCTGTCGCTAGGATCATTGAACAATATATGACAAGTTTACACAACACACAAAACTGAGCTACCTTCGGTAAGCAGCTCTCATGGTTATAGCAAATTATAACTTGGAGCTAAGCGATAAGGATGTGAAATATCCGGGACGAAAATATACCATCCCTGCTGTTTTGGCGCTTTATTGACATGTTTCCGTTTCCACTTCCGGGAATTTCTAACCCAGTGAGTTGAGGCGTTTCGAAATTTCGAAAACTAAAGATCATTGTGATGGTTGAGTCGATTTGTTTTCACCAACGAGATGATGTCGAAGAATAGAAATGATCAATACTGTTTGCCTATGTGTTGTAAATTTTGCTGTATTTGTACGCGTTCATCGTTATATACTGATCGAAGGTGGATGTCTGAGTTTCGGAATTATGTGCCAATCGGTTCTGCGATTCTTTTTTGGCGTTTTGTAGTGGAAAAATGGTTTTATGAATGACAAGTTTCTACAGTTAAAACGAATATTAGATTTCAGCAGATTTGTACAGTGCATTGAAAATAGCGCATGCGAAAAAGTAAAATTTTCAAATAAAACGGTGCTAAAGTGTGGCTACATTAAGTAAAGATGTCGACGGTACGCATTTTGTAGATATGTAACAAAAAAAGTTAACTAATTTTAAATTGAATTTGTTTTATTCTTAAATATTTATTGTGCTCTCAAACACTTCAAGTCTGGTTACTTCCCCGGGGTAGGGGGGCACCTAATTGTATAGATGTATTTTACATGTGCCTATGACTATGATGTCAATATGTTTTGACGGAAACTAGATAATATGGACAAAAAATTTAGCTATTCTAAATTTCTGAAGCACACCTCATATCTTATGATTTGCAATGTTACTATGTCACATGCCCTCATCACTACACAATATAACTGTGGCCTTGAAGTACATGCACCATCTTCTCCTTGATAAAATAATTTATATGAGTTTAGATTTTAGGATGATGGAAAAGGCTTGAATGATAATAGGGGGTGATTTTGATGAATGGAAATAGTGTCATAAGGAAAATATGGTACAATATTGAGAAAACTGTTCCACCAACATAAATGCATGCTTTTATATTAGTGTAAGAACAATCGGGTGTAAACTTGCTATTTAGTTGCAAAATTTGTAGCATTCAATATAATTGTTTCTGGGTTTCATTTAGAAACAAAGGGAAATACATATGAAGAAAATTCTGTTACTGGACTGTTGCTAGGATCATGGAACAATATATGACAAGTTTACACCCTTTTACAAATATGTTTGATGGATTGGATATAATGTGTGCTTTTGATTTGTTGTAATATTCTAGAATGAATCTAGAATTGATGTCAATATATTTTGATGGAAACAAGATACTATAGAAGATAATAAGCTATTACAAATGTCTAAAGCACACCTTATGTCATTTGCTTTACAATGTTGCTATGTCACATGCCCTCAACACTACACAGTATAACTCTGGCCTGTTAGTACATGTACCATATTCTCCTTGATTAAATTATTTAAATGACTCTTGATTTTAAGATTATGGGAAAGGGTGTGTATAATAATGGGTGTGATTTTAATATATGGATATATTGTCATGAGGATAATATGGTACAATTGTGAGAAAACTTCCACGTACAGATATGCATGCTTTTGTATTTGTGTAAGAACAACTGGGTGTAAACTTCCAATTTAGTTACAAAGATTGGTAGCATTCAATATAATTTATCCCAAGTTTCATTTAGACACAAAAGTTAACACATATGAAAGAAAATTCTTTACTGGCCTGTTGCTATGATCATTGAACATTATGTGGCAAGTTTACACCCGTTTACAAATATGTTTGATGGATTGGATATAATCTGTGCTTTTGATTTGTTGAAATATTCTAGAATGATGCAGAATCAAGTGTATGATTCCAGAATTTATGTTAATATATTTTGATGGAAACAATATATTGTGTAGTAAAATTAGCTATTCCAAATTTCTAAAGCACACCTTATGTCATTTGCTTTACAGTACTGCTATGTCACATGCCCTCATCACTACACAGTATAACTCTGGCCTGTTAGTACATGTACCATATTCTCCTAAAGTTATTTAAATGACTCTTGATTTTAAGATTATGGAAAGGGTTTGAATGATAATGGGGTGTGATTTTTAATATATGGATATATTGTCATGAGGATAATATGGTACAATAGTCAGAAAACTTCCACCTACAGATTTGCATGCTTTACTTTTAGTGTAAGAACAACGGGTGTAAACTTGCAATTTAGTAACAAAGATTTGTAGCATTCAATATAATTTTTCCCTAGTTTCATTTAGACACAAGGTTAATACATATGAAAGAAAAATTCTGTTACTGCACTGTTGCTAGGATTCTGAAACAATATATGACAAGTTTACACCCGTTTACAAGTTTGTTTGATGGATTGGATATAATGTGTGCTTTTGATTTGTTGTAATATTCTAGAATGATTCTAGAATTGAAGTCAATATATTTTGATGGAAACAAGATACTATGGGAAGAAAATTAGCTATTACAAATGTCTAAAGCACACCTTATGTCATTTGCTTTACAATGTTGCTATGTCACATGCCCTCATCACTACACAGTATAACTCTGGCCTGTTAGTACATGTACCATATTCTCCTTGATTAAATTATTTAAATGACAAAAATATTTTTTTTCTTTATAATAACTCTCATTCGATGCTGCTCCAATCTTAAGGTACCGGGCGAAACAGGACTGCTGTATATCGTCCATCCAACAAGAAATTCCCAAACAATCTTTCTCATCAGAAACACATCTACAACGACTGCCATACTAAGTTTGAACATGATGACAATAAATTACAGCTGGTGGCTGGTTTTCTGGCATGGCTGTTTACATGAAGCCCTGGAGGAAAGTACTGACGATCTCCTTGAGCTTGACGTCAGATTCAGGGCTAATCTGACCCTCTGTACGGATGGTGTCGAGAAGAGCCTGGTGAGAGCCTTTAGCTAGCTCTTAAATAACCATTGATAAGTAAATCATGACAAAGAAACAGAGATTTGACCAGTGGCACCAAAATCGTTATTAACAGTGTAGATAAAATCTTTGATGTAGAAATCAACATTATGTCCTAATATTTCTTTTTAATTATATAATCATCAGCACTGCCGTAAGGAAATGTGCCCTTTTAGCGTTGGTACGAGTGTAAGCAAGGATAAATAGCAGAAAATATGGAGGCAATGGTAACAGAACCTTTGAGCAATTTTTCTTTCTGTATGTTTTAAAAATGAGGTTTAAATGCTTTACTCCTATGTCGTTATAATATTGTAGGTAACTGCTTTATGAAATCTTTTGTTTTTCTGTGTAACAGGTGGATGTTCCAAGCTTCTTGTAGCGTTCAAGACTTTGTGTGTCTGTGTGTAGCTGTGAGCTTCTGGTTGCAGCAGGCAAGATATCGAAGAAACAAATTTGTTTATCTCACACAAAAAAGTCGTGTTTCTCACAAAAACTACAAACGTGTTTATCTCACAAAAACGAACGTGCATCTGTCAAAAAAGCAAACTGGAGAACCTGCGCGGTGGATTGCTACTAATAAATCATAACGTTGGATTCATAACGTTGGTATAGCAAAAAGAATTTCATTAATCATAACGTTTATCTTGAATTGTGCAGATTATTTGTCATAACGTCCGCTGCGCGTTGAATATCAAGAACGACAACAGTATAAATCAAGTGATACAATTTGCCAGTTAAGGAAGCTGTGAATGTATTGGGGTTGATTAAACTTTTCGTTCTGTTGAAGTTTTATTATACTTAGCAACGCCATTGGTACTAAGTATATACTTTAGTACAGCACATTTCATTGCCACGTTAAGATACATCGCATTAGGAATTGTTAGGTGTTCTTTTGATTCGCATTGTTTTTCATCTTGGAAGTTTTAAAAGTCATATGGTACAAACTAAGATCAAATGATAGCTTGTTTATTACATTAACAAGTTCCATTAAATTGTTTTGTTTGTCACTTGCGTATATTCCCCGTGATATAGGCTTTCTTCCAAACAATTTTGTGTCCTTGTTTCGCAACGTTTTACACAATTATTGAAATAAAGGAGTTTGACAAGTCTTAAACCGCATGTGTAAAAGCAAATATTGGATCATAACGAGTTAAGCATCTTTACGTATTGATCACCGTACGGTTTAACTATTTTCTTCAAGATTAGAACATTTGGTTACTTCTTGACAAGTGTGATTATAAATAACATGTTTTAGTGAATGATATCAATAAATAACAATTTATATAAAGAATTCTATTCCGAGTAAAAGGAGTTGTTTTTTGTTTTATAAACTCCAAATTCAGATACCAACATGGGTAAATGTGGCAAAAAGAGTGCAGACCAAAAGAGAAAGGAACAGAAACTAAAGAGGCAAGCAAGCAAACAAACTCACCAGGGAATAGAAAAGTGTAAAAACAAAAATGATTATATGAAATCTTATATGAACCAATTGAGAACTGAGGAGACATCTGAAACTAGACAAAGTAGGCTTGAATCTGTGAGGAATAAAATAGCTGAACTAAGGTCAAATGAATCAAGTGAACAGACACAAACTAGACTTGAAACAAAACCTCTCGGTTCTGCGCATCATTGAGGCCTATCGATTGGTGAAAAAAAAATTGGAAAATTTCAAAAATTGCGACCTGTATCGCGAAACAAAAATTGTTAACAAACAAACACACAAACTTACAGATCTGCGCGATCGCCATAACTTGGCGTTTCGATAACGCCAAGTTAACAAGAGGCCCATGGGTACATGGGGGAACTTGGCGAACTTCATCCAAACAATTGCAACAATTTCTAAATCGGGCCAAAATTGGCCAAAATCGGCCAAAAATTACCTAAGTTATCATGCCTCTTATGTTTGAAAAATCATTATGATTGCAAAGTGATTCATGGGAAATGAAAAATCATAACGTACAAATCATCATTACGTTATAATATATACAATAAGATGAATTAGATGGCCGATTTTAAAATTTTCCTTATGCAGTTCGCCAAGTTCCCCCATTTACCCATGGGCCTCAAAGTTCCCCCATGTATCTATGGGCCTCTTGTTTGTGTAGCACGAGAGGGAAATGAAAAATCATAAGGTACGTTATCATCGTTATGATGTCTAATGGGAACCATCGATAACCAATGGTGATAAAGAAGTATTGACTGGCATGGTTTCGTTTGCTGTGTGTTGCATCGATATGCAAATTTTTTTAGAGGACATTCATTTTTACAGTGAATTGGACTGGTCCCCCGGGGGGGGGGGGGTGGGGGCACTTGGCCTTATTCTGGATAGAGGTGTGCCGCGGGACCTCGAAAACCCGCACCCGTCGTACAAGGTCAAAATGGCCAAAAGCATACCCCGTCGTACAAGGTATTATGCGAATGTATAACCCCTCGTACAGATTGAAGCTCAAAAACATACCCCGTCGTACAAGTATGAGGCCAAAAAACCCGTCGTACAGGTCATGAGGCCGAAAAAACATACCCCGTCGCGCGGCACATATGTACTACCTCTATACTATTAAGTGCCCCCCCCCCCGGGACTGGTCCGTATTGCTGCTTGCCGGCTTTACGCAAAGCGAGCTGACAGCAGCGGCGACCTTTGTGAAACTATCAACCTTAAACATTCATTCAGAAGCCAAACAACATTAAGCAATAAAAAATCCGTATCAACCTATAATTAACAAAATTACTATGGATTTATCAATCATGTTGTGCGTTTAGCTGTTGTTGGCACCTGTTATACTTATGATATATATATGACAATACAGATCAGTGTGCTAGGCCGCGTGGCGTAGCGGAACAGTTTTAGACTTCCATGCCAGAGGCCGGTGTTCAAATCCAGTACACGGTCATAAATTTTTTTTTCCCAATTTTCGTGCCACAACAATTATTTCATCTAATTTCAATAGAACACGATTCGTGCTGTCGATGACAACAGCTGAGCAGTTTTTTATGACTATATAATTGATATTTACGATTTTATTAGCAATCGAAAATTTGACGAAAATTGACTGAGTGAAATTTGTGTTTTTCAACTCAACGCGCTTTGAAAACGACGAATATTTTGATAGCATTTGTCAAATCCAAAGTTTGGCAATTGTTTCAGCTTTCAGAAAATGTTAATTTTGTTACGATCGGACGATAATTAGTGAATTTATTGCGAAATAAATAAGTTGAGAGATTTTGGTTACCAGAAATTTTCGACCTGCTACAATTTTTTTAACAATGCATTATTTACAACTAAATATATTTAGAAAAAGTTTACAATTACATTACACTTTCAGAATATCTAAACTGTTTTTAAATGGAATTCTAAAGTATGGACATATTGAGCATTGAACTTGTGTCATTTTTTGAAAACTTTGATGCTTTCGTGACCGGAAGTGACGTCATCGACATTCATGATATTTTAGGATACGTCTTGGTATGTCGCTGAGAACATGTGAACCAAATTTTATTACCATCGGACATGTATTGACGGTTTTATAGGCGCTCAAAATATTCATGAAACTTTTGTTGCCATTTGGACCGATACCACTTTTTTTCGACCTTAGACGCTTTGGAAAACCATTGGTTGGATCGCCGTATAAGTATTTAGAAAAAATTTGAATGAGCTACACGATGGTGTAAAGTTTGTAACGATCCGACCATTATTAACGGAGTTATATGAGGTACTAGTTTTTCACTTATTCAATGACCCTGACCTTAGTTTTAGGTCAAGGTCAAAACAAAACCTCTCGGTTCTGCGCATCATTAGTCCCTACCATTTAAAAAAAAAAAATCTGAAAAATGTTAAAAATTGCGATCTGTATCGCGAAACAAAAAAATGTTAACAAACATCCATACATACATACATACATACTTACAAACCGGGCCGATCGCCATAACTTGGCTTCGAGCCAAGTTAACAAGATGCCCATGAAACCATGGGGGAACTTGGCCTTTTAAAAATGATAATTACCAAAAAAACCATAATTTATATACACCCAGGTATCATGAAAACCATTATGATTGCAAAGTGATTCATGGGAAATGAAAAATCATAAGGCACAAATCATCATTACGTTATCATCGTTATGATGTCTAGTGGGAACAATCGATAGCCAAGAGTGATAAAAAAGTATTAACTGGCATGGTTTCGTTTGCTGTGTGTTGCATCGATATGCTAAATATTTGAGGGGACATACATTTTGACAGTCAATTGGACTGGTTCGTGTTGCAGCTTGCCGGCTTCACGTAAAGCGAGCTGGCAGCAGCGGCGACCTTTGTGAGACTATCAACCTTAAACATTCATTTAGAAGCCAAATAACGTCAAGCAATAAAACATCCGTATCAATCAATAATGAACAAAATTACTATGGGTTTATCAATCATGTTGAGTGTTTAGCTGTTGTTGGCACCTATTATAGTTATGATATATATATGACAATACAGCTCATTGTGCTAGGCCGCGTGGCGTAGCGGCATAGTTTTGGACTTCCATGCCAGCGCCGGTGTTCAAATCGCGTACACGGACATAATTTTTTTTCCGAATTTTCGTGCCACAACAATTATTTCATCTCAATTCATGAGAACACGATTCGTGCTGTCGATGACAACAGCTGAGCAGTTTTTTATGACTTTAGAACTGATATTTTCGATATTATTAGCAATCGAAGATTTGACGAAAATTGACTGAGTGAAATTTGTTTTTTCAACTCAACGCGCTTTGAAACCGACGAATATTTTGATAGCATATGTCAACAATCAAAGTTTGGCAATTGTATCAGCTTTCAGAAAATGTTAATTTTGTTACGATCGGACGATAATTAGTGAATTTATTGCGAAATCAATAAGTTGAGAGATTTTGGTTACCAGAAATTTTCGACCTGCTACAATATTTTTAACAATGCATTATTTACAACTAAGTATATTTAGAAAAAGTTTACAATTACATTACACTTTCAGAATATCTAAACTGTTTAAAAATGGAACTCTAAAGTATGGACGTATTGAGCATTGAACTTGTGTCATTTTTTGAAAACTTTGATGCTTTCGTGACCGGAAGTGACGACATCGACATTCATGATATTTTAGGATACGTCTTGGTATGTCGTGGAGAACATGTGAACCAAATTTTATTACCATCGGACATGTATTGACGGTTTTTATAGG
Organism: Urechis unicinctus; assembly: GCA_034190875.2. Taxonomy (NCBI): domain Eukaryota; kingdom Metazoa; phylum Annelida; class Polychaeta; order Xenopneusta; family Urechidae; genus Urechis; species Urechis unicinctus. The sequence continues at coordinate 73,552,297 of CM067343.1, read as the reverse complement.
TGCTCAAAATATTCAGGAAACTTATATTGCCATTTGGTCCGATACCACGTTTTTTCGACCTTAGGCGCTTGGGAAAACCGTCGGTGCGATGACTATATATTCGATGTTATAAGTTTACAATTAGAATGAGCTACACGATGGTGTAAATTTTTTCACGATCCGACCATTATTAACGGAGTTATTCGAGATACTAGTTTTTCACTTATTCGATGACCTTGACCTTACCTTTGAGTCAAGGTTCTTTCACTGGCCTGTCGCTAGGATCATTGAACAATATATGACAAGTTTACACAACACACAAACTGAGCTACCTTCGGTAAGCAGCTCTCATGGTTATAGCAAATTATAACTTGGAGCTAAGCGATAAGGGGTGAAATATCCGGGACGAAAATATACCATCCCTGCTGTTTTGGCGCTTTATTGACATGTTTCCGTTTCCACTTCCGGGAATTTCTAACCCAGTGAGTTGAGGCGTTTCGAAATTTCGAAAACTAAAGATCATTGTGATGGTTGAGTCGATTTGTTTTCACCAACGAGATGATGTCGAAGAATAGAAATGATCAATACTGTTTGCCTATGTGTTGTAAATTTTGCTGTATTTGTACGCGTTCATCGTTATATACTGATCGAAGGTGGATGTCTGAGTTTCGGAATTCGTGCCAATCGGTTCTGCGATTCTTTTTTGGCGTTTTGTAGTGGAAAATGGTTTTATGAATGACAAGTTTCTACAGTAAAACGAATATTAGATTTCAGCAGATTTGTACAGTGCATTGAAAATAGCGCATGCGAAAAAGTAAAATTTTCAAATAAAACGGTGCTAAAGTGTGCTACATTAAGTAAAGATGTCGACGGTACGCATTTTGTAGATATGTAACAAAAAAAGTTAACTAATTTTAAATTGAATTTGTTTATTCTTAAATATTTATTGTGCTCTCAAACACTTCAAGTCTGGTTACTTCCCCGGGGTAGGGGGGCACCTAATTGTATAGATGTATTTTACATGTGCCTATGACTATGATGTCAATATGTTTTGACGGAAACTAGATAATATGGACAAAAAATTTAGCTATTCTAAATTTCTGAAGCACACCTCATATCTTATGATTTGCAATGTTACTATGTCACATGTCCTCATCACACGCACAATATAACTGTGGCCTTGAAGTACATGCACCATCTTCTCCTTGATAAAATAATTTATATGAGTTTAGATTTTAGGATGATGGAAAAGGCTTGAATGATAATAGTGGGTGATTTTGATGAATGGAAATAGTGTCATAAGGAAAATATGGTACAATATTGAGAAAACTGTTCCACCAACATAAATGCATGCTTTTATATTAGTGTAAGAACAATCGGGTGTAAACTTGCTATTTAGTTGCAAAATTTGTAGCATTCAATATAATTGTTTCTGGGTTTCATTTAGAAACAAAGGGAAATACATAAAGAAAATTCTGTTACTGGACTGTTGCTAGGATCATGGAACAATATATGACAAGTTTACACCCTTTTACAAATATGTTTGATGGATTGGATATAATGTGTGCTTTTGATTTGTTGTAATATTCTAGAATGAATCTAGAATTGATGTCAATATATTTTGATGGAAACAAGATACTATAGAAGATAATAAGCTATTACAAATGTCTAAAGCACACCTTATGTCATTTGCTTTACAATGTTGCTATGTCACATGCCCTCAACACTACACAGTATAACTCTGGCCTGTTAGTACATGTACCATATTCTCCTTGATTAAATTATTTAAATGACTCTTGATTTTAAGATTATGGAAAGGGTGTGTATAATAATGGGTGTGATTTTAATATATGGATATATTGTCATGAGGATAATATGGTACAATTGTGAGAAAACTTCCACGTACAGATATGCATGCTTTTGTATTTGTGTAAGAACAACTGGGTGTAAACTTCCAATTTAGTTACAAAGATTGGTAGCATTCAATATAATTTATCCCAAGTTTCATTTAGACACAAAAGTTAACACATATGAAAGAAAATTCTTTTACTGGCCTGTTGCTATGATCATTGAACATTATGTGGCAAGTTTACACCCGTTTACAAATATGTTTGATGGATTGGATATAATCTGTGCTTTTGATTTGTTGAAATATTCTAGAATGATGCAGAATCAAGTGTATGATTCCAGAATTTATGTTAATATATTTTGATGGAAACAATATATTGTGTAGTAAAATTAGCTATTCCAAATTTCTAAAGCACACCTTATGTCATTTGCTTTACAGTACTGCTATGTCACATGCCCTCATCACTACACAGTATACTCTGGCCTGTTAGTACATGTACCATATTCTCCTAAAGTTATTTAAATGACTCTTGATTTTAAGATTATGGAAAGGGTTTGAATGATAATGGGGTGTGATTTTAATATATGGATATATTGTCATGAGGATAATATGGTACAATAGTCAGAAAACTTCCACCTACAGATTTGCATGCTTTACTTTTAGTGTAAGAACAACGGGTGTAAACTTGCAATTTAGTAACAAAGATTTGTAGCATTCAATATAATTTTTCCCTAGTTTCATTTAGACACAAAGGTTAATACATATGAAAGAAAATTCTGTTACTGCACTGTTGCTAGGATTCTGAAACAATATATGACAAGTTTACACCCGTTTACAAGTTTGTTTGATGGATTGGATATAATGTGTGCTTTTGATTTGTTGTAATATTCTAGAATGATTCTAGAATTGAAGTCAATATATTTTGATGGAAACAAGATACTATGGAAGAAAATTAGCTATTACAAATGTCTAAAGCACACCTTATGTCATTTGCTTTACAATGTTGCTATGTCACATGCCCTCATCACTACACAGTATAACTCTGGCCTGTTAGTACATGTACCATATTCTCCTTGATTAAATTATTTAAATGACAAAAAATATTTTTTTTCTTTATAATAACTCTCATTCGATGCTGCTCCAATCTTAAGGTACCGGGCGAAACAGGACTGCTGTATATCGTCCATCCAACAAGAAATTCCCAAACAATCTTTCTCATCAGAAACACATCTACAACGACTGCCATACTAAGTTTGAACATGATGACAATAAATTACAGCTGGTGGCTGGTTTTCTGGCATGGCTGTTTACATGAAGCCCTGGAGGAAAGTACTGACGATCTCCTTGAGCTTGACGTCAGATTCAGGGCTAATCTGACCCTCTGTACGGATGGTGTCGAGAAGAGCCTGGTGAGAGCCTCGAATGTGGTACAATCACTGGGCCATATGGGTCTTATATGAAAGTCTAAACTGATTAACTGTGCTTTTGAAAACTGGAAATCTATAAATATTCTGACATAGTGAACCAATAGTTCCATGTCATGCTGCACTTGAGTCCCTGAAACTGAAGGCAACCACCCCCTGGAAACGTCTCATAGCAATTTAGCTAGCTCTTAAATAACCATTGATAAGTAAATCATGACAAAGAAACAGAGATTTGACCAGTGGCACCAAAATCGTTATTAACAGTGTAGATAAAATCTTTGATGTAGAAATCAACATTATGTCCTAATATTTCTTTTTAATTATATAATCATCAGCACTGCCGTAAGGAAATGTGCCCTTTTAGCGTTGGTACGAGTGTAAGCAAGGATAAATAGCAGAAAATATGGAGGCAATGGTAACAGAACCTTTGAGCAATTTTTCTTTCTGTATGTTTTAAAAATGAGGTTTAAATGCTTTACTCCTATGTCGTTATAATGTTGTACGTTACTGCTTTATGAAATCTTTTGTGTTTTTCTGTGTAACAGGTGGATGTTCCAAGCTTCTTGTAGCGTTCAAGACTTTGTGTGTCTGTGTGTAGCTGTGAGCTTCTGGTTGCAGCAGGCAAGATATCGAAGAAACAAATTTGTTTATCTCACAAAAAAAAGTCGTGTTTCTCACAAAAACTACAAACGTGTTTATCTCACAAAAACGAACGTGCATCTGTCAAAAAGCAAACTGGAGAACCTGCGCGGTGGATTGCTACTAATAAATCATAACGTTGGATTCATAACGTCGGTATAGCAAACAGAATTTCATTAATCATAACGTTTATCTTGAATTGTGCAGATTATTTGTCATAACGTCCGCTGCGCGTTGAATATCAAGAACGACAACAGTATAAATCAAGTGATACAATTTGCCAGTTAAGGAAGCTGTGAATGTATTGGGGTTGATTAAACTTTTCGTTCTGTTGAAGTTTTATTATACTTAGCAACGCCATTGGTACTAAGTATATACTTTAGTACAGCACATTTCATTGCCACGTTAAGATACATCGCATTAGGAATTGTTAGGTGTTCTTTTGATTCGCATTGTTTTTCATCTTGGAAGTTTTAAAAGTCATATGGTACAAACTAAGATCAAATGATAGCTTGTTTATTACATTAACAAGTTCCATTAAATTGTTTTGTTTGTCACTTGCGTATATTCCCCGTGATATAGGCTTTCTTCCAAACAATTTTGTGTCCTTGTTTCGCAACGTTTTACACAATTATTGAAATAAAGGAGTTTGACAAGTCTTAAACCGCATGTGTAAAAGCAAATATTGGATCATAACGAGTTAAGCATCTTTACGTATTGATCACCGTACGGTTAACTATTTTCTTCAAGATTAGAACATTTGGTTACTTCTTGACAAGTGTGATTATAAATAACATGTTTTAGTGAATGATATCAATAAATAACAATTTATATAAAGAATTCTATTCCGAGTAAAAGGAGTTGTTTTTTGTTTTATAAACTCCAAATTCAGATACCAACATGGGTAAATGTGGCAAAAAGAGTGCAGACCAAAAGAGAAAGGAACAGAAACTAAAGAGGCAAGCAAGCAAACAAACTCACCAGGGAATAGAAAAGTGTAAAAACAAAAATGATTATATGAAATCTTATATGAACCAATTGAGAACTGAGGAGACATCTGAAACTAGACAAAGTAGGCTTGAATCTGTGAGGAATAAAATAGCTGAACTAAGGTCAAATGAATCAAGTGAACAGACACAAACTAGACTTGAAACAAAACCTCTCGGTTCTGCGCATCATTGAGGCCTATCGATTGGTGAAAAAAAAATTGGAAAATTTCAAAAATTGCGACCTGTATCGCGAAACAAAAATTGTTAACAAACAAACACACAAACTTACAGATCTGCGCGATCGCCATAACTTGGCGTTTCGATAACGCCAAGTTAACAAGAGGCCCATGGGTACATGGGGGAACTTGGCGAACTTCATCCAAACAATTGCAACAATTTCTAAATCGGGCCAAAATTGGCCAAAATCGGCCAAAAATTACCTAAGTTATCATGCCTCTTATGTTGAAAATCATTATGATTGCAAAGTGATTCATGGGAAATGAAAAATCATAACGTACAAATCATCATTACGTTATAATATATACAATAAGATGAATTAGATGGCCGATTTTAAAATTTTCCTTATGCAGTTCGCCAAGTTCCCCCATTTACCCATGGGCCTCAAAGTTCCCCCATGTATCTATGGGCCTCTTGTTTGTGTAGCACGAGAGGGAAATGAAAAATCATAAGGTACGTTATCATCGTTATGATGTCTAATGGGAACCATCGATAACCAATGGTGATAAAGAAGTATTGACTGGCATGGTTTCGTTTGCTGTGTGTTGCATCGATATGCAAATTTTTTTAGAGGACATTCATTTTTACAGTGAATTGGACTGGTCCCCCGGGGGGGGGGGTGGGGGCACTTGGCCTTATTCTGGATAGAGGTGTGCCGCGGGACCTCGAAAACCCGCACCCGTCGTACAAGGTCAAAATGGCCAAAAGCATACCCCGTCGTACAAGGTATTATGCGAATGTATAACCCCTCGTACAGATTGAAGCTCAAAAACATACCCCGTCGTACAAGTATGAGGCCAAAAAACCCGTCGTACAGGTCATGAGGCCGAAAAAACATACCCCGTCGCGCGGCACATATGTACTACCTCTATACTATTAAGTGCCCCCCCCACCCCCGGGACTGGTCCGTATTGCTGCTTGCCGGCTTTACGCAAAGCGAGCTGACAGCAGCGGCGACCTTTGTGAAACTATCAACCTTAAACATTCATTCAGAAGCCAAACAACATTAAGCAATAAAAAATCCGTATCAACCTATAATTAACAAAATTACTATGGATTTATCAATCATGTTGTGCGTTTAGCTGTTGTTGGCACCTGTTATACTTATGATATATATATGACAATACAGATCAGTGTGCTAGGCCGCGTGGCGTAGCGGAACAGTTTTAGACTTCCATGCCAGAGGCCGGTGTGTTCAAATCCAGTACACGGTCATAATTTTTTTTCCCAATTTTCGTGCCACAACAATTATTTCATCTAATTTCAATAGAACACGATTCGTGCTGTCGATGACAACAGCTGAGCAGTTTTTTATGACTATATAATTGATATTTACGATTTTATTAGCAATCGAAAATTTGACGAAAATTGACTGAGTGAAATTTGTTTTTTCAACTCAACGCGCTTTGAAAACGACGAATATTTTGATAGCATTTGTCAAATCCAAAGTTTGGCAATTGTTTCAGCTTTCAGAAAATGTTAATTTTGTTACGATCGGACGATAATTAGTGAATTTATTGCGAAATAAATAAGTTGAGAGATTTTGGTTACCAGAAATTTTCGACCTGCTACAATTTTTTTAACAATGCATTATTTACAACTAAATATATTTAGAAAAAGTTTACAATTACATTACACTTTCAGAATATCTAAACTGTTTTTAAATGGAATTCTAAAGTATGGACATATTGAGCATTGAACTTGTGTCATTTTTTGAAAACTTTGATGCTTTCGTGACCGGAAGTGACGTCATCGACATTCATGATATTTTAGGATACGTCTTGGTATGTCGCTGAGAACATGTGAACCAAATTTTATTACCATCGGACATGTATTGACGGTTTTATAGGCGCTCAAAATATTCATGAAACTTTTGTTGCCATTTGGACCGATACCACTTTTTTTCGACCTTAGACGCTTTGGAAAACCATTGGTTGGATCGCCGTATAAGTATTTAGAAAAAATTTGAATGAGCTACACGATGGTGTAAAGTTTGTAACGATCCGACCATTATTAACGGAGTTATATGAGGTACTAGTTTTTCACTTATTCAATGACCCTGACCTTAGTTTTAGGTCAAGGTCAAAACAAAACCTCTCGGTTCTGCGCATCATTAGTCCCTACCATTTAAAAAAAAAAAAATCTGAAAAATGTTAAAAATTGCGATCTGTATCGCGAAACAAAAAAATGTTAACAAACATCCATACATACATACATACATACTTACAAACCGGGCCGATCGCCATAACTTGGCTTCGAGCCAAGTTAACAAGATGCCCATGAAACCATGGGGGAACTTGGCCTTTTAAAAATGATAATTACCAAAAAAACCATAATTTATATACACCCAGGTATCATGAAAACCATTATGATTGCAAAGTGATTCATGGGAAATGAAAAATCATAAGGCACAAATCATCATTACGTTATCATCGTTATGATGTCTAGTGGGAACAATCGATAGCCAAGAGTGATAAAAAAGTATTAACTGGCATGGTTTCGTTTGCTGTGTGTTGCATCGATATGCTAAATATTTGAGGGGACATACATTTTGACAGTCAATTGGACTGGTTCGTGTTGCAGCTTGCCGGCTTCACGTAAAGCGAGCTGGCAGCAGCGGCGACCTTTGTGAGACTATCAACCTTAAACATTCATTTAGAAGCCAAATAACGTCAAGCAATAAAACATCCGTTATCAATCAATAATGAACAAAATTACTATGGGTTTATCAATCATGTTGAGTGTTTAGCTGTTGTTGGCACCTATTATAGTTATGATATATATATGACAATACAGCTCATTGTGCTAGGCCGCGTGGCGTAGCGGCATAGTTTTGGACTTCCATGCCAGCGCCGGTGTTCAAATCGCGTACACGGACATAATTTTTTTTCCGAATTTTCGTGCCACAACAATTATTTCATCTCAATTCATGAGAACACGATTCGTGCTGTCGATGACAACAGCTGAGCAGTTTTTTATGACTTTAGAACTGATATTTTCGATATTATTAGCAATCGAAGATTTGACGAAAATTGACTGAGTGAAATTTGTTTTTTCAACTCAACGCGCTTTGAAACCGACGAATATTTTGATAGCATATGTCAACAATCAAAGTTTGGCAATTGTATCAGCTTTCAGAAAATGTTAATTTTGTTACGATCGGACGATAATTAGTGAATTTATTGCGAAATCAATAAGTTGAGAGATTTTGGTTACCAGAAATTTTCGACCTGCTACAATATTTTTAACAATGCATTATTTACAACTAAGTATATTTAGAAAAAAGTTTACAATTACATTACACTTTCAGAATATCTAAACTGTTTAAAAATGGAACTCTAAAGTATGGACGTATTGAGCATTGAACTTGTGTCATTTTTTGAAAACTTTGATGCTTTCGTGACCGGAAGTGACGACATCGACATTCATGATATTTTAGGATACGTCTTGGTATGTCGTGGAGAACATGTGAACCAAATTTTATTACCATCGGACATGTATTGACGGTTTTATAGGTGCTCAAAATATTCAGGAAACTTATATTGCCATTTGGTCCGATACCACGTTTTTTCGACCTTAGGCGCTTGGGAAAACCGTCGGTGCGATGACTATATATTCGATGTTATAAGTTTACAATTAGAATGAGCTACACGATGGTGTAAATTTTTTCACGATCCGACCATTATTAACGGAGTTATTCGAGATACTAGTTTTTCACTTATTCGATGACCTTGACCTTACCTTTGAGTCAAGGTTCTTTCACTGGCCTGTCGCTAGGATCATTGAACAATATATGACAAGTTTACACAACACACAAACTGAGCTACCTTCGGTAAGCAGCTCTCATGGTTATAGCAAATTATAACTTGGAGCTAAGCGATAAGGGGTGAAATATCCGGGACGAAAATATACCATCCCTGCTGTGTTTTGGCGCTTTATTGACATGTTTCCGTTTCCACTTCCGGGAATTTCTAACCCAGTGAGTTGAGGCGTTTCGAAATTTCGAAAACTAAAGATCATTGTGATGGTTGAGTCGCTTTGTTTTCACCAACGAGATGATGTCGAAGAATAGAAATGATCAATACTGTTTGCCTATGTGTTGTAAATTTTGCTGTATTTGTACGCGTTCATCGTTATATACTGATCGAAGGTGGATGTCTGAGTTTCGGAATTCGTGCCAATCGGTTCTGCGATTCTTTTTTGGCGTTTTGTAGTGGAAAATGGTTTTATGAATGACAAGTTTCTACAGTAAAACGAATATTAGATTTCAGCAGATTTGTACAGTGCATTGAAAATAGCGCATGCGAAAAAGTAAAATTTTCAAATAAAACGGTGCTAAAGTGTGCTACATTAAGTAAAGATGTCGACGGTACGCATTTTGTAGATATGTAACAAAAAAAGTTAACTAATTTTAAATTGAATTTGTTTATTCTTAAATATTTATTGTGCTCTCAAACACTTCAAGTCTGGTTACTTCCCCGGGGTAGGGGGGCACCTAATTGTATAGATGTATTTTACATGTGCCTATGACTATGATGTCAATATGTTTTGACGGAAACTAGATAATATGGACAAAAAATTTAGCTATTCTAAATTTCTGAAGCACACCTCATATCTTATGATTTGCAATGTTACTATGTCACATGTCCTCATCACACGCACAATATAACTGTGGCCTTGAAGTACATGCACCATCTTCTCCTTGATAAAATAATTTATATGAGTTTAGATTTTAGGATGATGGAAAAGGCTTGAAGTATAATGTGTGCTTTTGATTTGTTGTAATATTCTAGAATGATTCTAGAATTGATGTCAATATATTTTGATGGAAACAAGATACTATAGAAGATAATAAGCTATTACAAATGTCTAAAGCACACCTTATGTCATTTGCTTTACAATGTTGCTATGTCACATGCCCTCAACACTACACAGTATAACTCTGGCCTGTTAGTACATGTACCATATTCTCCTTGATTAAATTATTTAAATGACTCTTGATTTTAAGATTATGGAAAGGGTGTGTATGATAATGGGTGTGATTTTAATATATGGATATATTGTCATGAGGATAATATGGTACAATAGTGAGAAAACTTCCACCTACAGATATGCATGCTTTTCTATTTGTGTAAGAACAACTGGGTGTAAACTTCCAATTTAGATACAAAGATTGGTAGCATTCAATATAATTTATCCCAAGTTTCATTTAGACACAAAAGTTAACACATATGAAAGAAAATTCTTTTACTGGCCTGTTGCTATGATCATTGAACATTATGTGGCAAGTTTACACCCGTTTACAAATATGTTTGATGGATTGGATATAATCTGTGCTTTTGATTTGTTGAAATGTTCTAGAATGATGCAGAATCAAGTGTATGATTCTAGAATTTATGTTAATATATTTTGATGGAAACAATATATTGTGTAGTAAAATTAGCTATTCCAAATGTCTAAAGCACACCTTATGTCATTTGCTTTACAATGTTGCTATGTCACATGCCCTCAACACTACACAGTATAACTCTGGCCTGTTAGTACATGTACCATATTCTCCTTGATTAAATTATTTAAATGACTCTTGATTTTAAGATTATGGAAAGGGTGTGTATAATAATGGGTGTGATTTTAATATATGGATATATCTTCATGAGGATAACATGGTACAATAGTGAGAAAACTTCCACCTACAGATATGCATGCTTTTCTATTTGTGTAAGAACAACTGGGTGTAAACTTCCAATTTAGTTACAAAGATTGGTAGCATTCAATATAATTTATCCCAAGTTTCATTTAGACACAAAAGTTAACACATATGAAAGAAAATTCTTTTACTGGCCTGTTGCTATGATCATTGAACATTATGTGGCAAGTTTACACCCGTTTACAAATATGTTTGATGGATTGGATATAATCTGTGCTTTTGATTTGTTGAAATATTCTAGAATGATGCAGAATCAAGTGTATGATTCCAGAATTTATGTTAATATATTTTGATGGAAACAATATATTGTGTAGTAAAATTAGCTATTCCAAATTTCTAAAGCACACCTTATGTCATTTGCTTTACAGTACTGCTATGTCACATGCCCTCATCACTACACAGTATAACTCTGGCCTGTTAGTACATGTACCATATTCTCCTAAAGTTATTTAAATGACTCTTGATTTTAAGATTATGGAAAGGGTTTGAATGATAATGGGTGTGATTTTTTAATATATGGATATATTGTCATGAGGATAATATGGTACAATAGTCAGAAAACTTCCACCTACAGATTTGCATGCTTTACTTTTAGTGTAAGAACAACGGGTGTAAACTTGCAATTTAGTAACAAAGATTTGTAGCATTCAATATAATTTTTCCCTAGTTTCATTTAGACACAAAGGTTAATACATATGAAAGAAAATTCTGTTACTGCACTGTTGCTAGGATTCTGAAACAATATATGACAAGTTTACACCCGTTTACAAGTTTGTTTGATGGATTGGATATAATGTGTGCTTTTGATTTGTTGTAATATTCTAGAATGATTCTAGAATTGAAGTCAATATATTTTGATGGAAACAAGATACTATGGAAGAAAATTAGCTATTACAAATGTCTAAAGCACACCTTATGTCATTTGCTTTACAATGTTGCTATGTCACATGCCCTCATCACTACACAGTATAACTCTGGCCTGTTAGTACATGTACCATATTCTCCTTGATTAAATTATTTAAATGACTCTTGATGTTAACATTATGGGAAGGGTTTGAATGATAATGGGTGCGATTTTAATATATGGATATATCGTCATGAGGATAATATGGTACAATAGTGAGAAAACTTCCATGTACAGATATGCATGCTTTTCTAATTGTGTGAGAAAAAAACGGATGTAAACTTGCAAATTAGTTACAAAGATTTGCAGCATTCAAAATAATTTTCCCAAGTTTCATTAAGACAGAAAAGTTAACACATATGAAAAAAATTCTTTCACTGGCCTGTTGCTAGGATCATTGAACATTATGTGACAAGTTTACACCCGTTTACAAGTATGTTTGATGGATTGGATATAATGTGTGCTTTTGATTTGTTGTAATATTCTAGAATGATTCTAGAATTGATGTCAATATATTTTGATGGAAACAAGATACTATAGAAGATAATAAGCTATTACAAATGTCTAAAGCACACCTTATGTCATTTGCTTTACAATGTTGCTATGTCACATGCCCTCAACACTACACAGTATAACTCTGGCCTGTTAGTACATGTACCATATTCTCCTTGATTAAATTATTTAAATGACTCTTGATTTTAAGATTATGGAAAGGGTGTGTATGATAATGGGTGTGATTTTAATATATGGATATATTGTCATGAGGATAATATGGTACAATAGTGAGAAAACTTCCACCTACAGATATGCATGCTTTTCTATTTGTGTAAGAACAACTGGGTGTAAACTTCCAATTTAGATACAAAGATTGGTAGCATTCAATATAATTTATCCCAAGTTTCATTTAGACACAAAAGTTAACACATATGAAAAAAATTCTTTTACTGGCCTGTTGCTATGATCATTGAACATTATGTGGCAAGTTTACACCCGTTTACAAATATGTTTGATGGATTGGATATAATCTGTGCTTTTGATTTGTTGAAATGTTCTAGAATGATGCAGAATCAAGTGTATGATTCTAGAATTTATGTTAATATATTTTGATGGAAACAATATATTGTGTAGTAAAATTAGCTATTCCAAATGTCTAAAGCACACCTTATGTCATTTGCTTTACAATGTTGCTATGTCACATGCCCTCAACACTACACAGTATAACTCTGGCCTGTTAGTACATGTACCATATTCTCCTTGATTAAATTATTTAAATGACTCTTGATTTTAAGATTATGGAAAGGGTGTGTATAATAATGGGTGTGATTTTAATATATGGATATATCTTCATGAGGATAACATGGTACAATAGTGAGAAAACTTCCACCTACAGATATGCATGCTTTTCTATTTGTGTAAGAACAACTGGGTGTAAACTTCCAATTTAGTTACAAAGATTGGTAGCATTCAATATAATTTATCCCAAGTTTCATTTAGACACAAAAGTTAACACATATGAAAGAAAATTCTTTTACTGGCCTGTTGCTATGATCATTGAACATTATGTGGCAAGTTTACACCCGTTTACAAATATGTTTGATGGATTGGGATATAATCTGTGCTTTTGATTTGTTGAAATATTCTAGAATGATGCAGAATCAAGTGTATGATTCCAGAATTTATGTTAATATATTTTGATGGAAACAATATATTGTGTAGTAAAATTAGCTATTCCAAATTTCTAAAGCACACCTTATGTCATTTGCTTTACAGTACTGCTATGTCACATGCCCTCATCACTACACAGTATAACTCTGGCCTGTTAGTACATGTACCATATTCTCCTAAAGTTATTTAAATGACTCTTGATTTTAAGATTATGGAAAGGGTTTGAATGATAATGGGTGTGATTTTAATATATGGATATATTGTCATGAGGATAATATGGTACAATAGTCAGAAAACTTCCACCTACAGATTTGCATGCTTTACTTTTAGTGTAAGAACAACGGGTGTAAACTTGCAATTTAGTAACAAAGATTTGTAGCATTCAATATAATTTTTCCCTAGTTTCATTTAGACACAAAGGTTAATACATATGAAAGAAAATCTGTTACTGCACTGTTGCTAGGATTCTGAAACAATATATGACAAGTTTACACCCGTTTACAAGTTTGTTTGATGGATTGGATATAATGTGTGCTTTTGATTTGTTGTAATATTCTAGAATGATTCTAGAATTGAAGTCAATATATTTTGATGGAAACAAGATACTATGGAAGAAAATTAGCTATTACAAATGTCTAAAGCACACCTTATGTCATTTGCTTTACAATGTTGCTATGTCACATGCCCTCATCACTACACAGTATAACTCTGGCCTGTTAGTACATGTACCATATTCTCCTTGATTAAATTATTTAAATGACTCTTGATGTTAACATTATGGGAAGGGTTTGAATGATAATGGGTGTGATTTTAATATATGGATATATCTTCATGAGGATAATATGGTACAATAGTAAGAAAACTTCCACCTACAGATATGCATGCTTTTCTAATTGAGTGAGAAAAAACGGGTGTGAACTTGCAAATTAGTAACAAAGATTTGTAGCATTCAAAATAATTTTCTCAAGTTTCATTAAGACAGAAAAGTTAACACATATGAAAAAAATTCTTTCACTGGCCTGTTGCTAGGATCATTGAACATTATGTGACAAGTTTACACCCGTTTACAAGTATGTTTGATGGATTGGATATAATGTGTGCTTTTGATTTGTTGTAATATTCTAGAATGATTCTAGAATTGATGTCAATATATTTTGATGGAAACAAGATACTATAGAAGATAATAAGCTATTACAAATGTCTAAAGCACACCTTATGTCATTTGCTTTACAATGTTGCTATGTCACATGCCCTCAACACTACACAGTATAACTCTGGCCTGTTAGTACATGTACCATATTCTCCTTGATTAAATTATTTAAATGACTCTTGATTTTAAGATTATGGAAAGGGTGTGTATGATAATGGGTGTGATTTTAATATATGGATATATTGTCATGAGGATAATATGGTACAATAGTGAGAAAACTTCCACCTACAGATATGCATGCTTTTCTATTTGTGTAAGAACAACTGGGTGTAAACTTCCAATTTAGATACAAAGATTGTAGCATTCAATATAATTTATCCCAAGTTTCATTTAGACACAAAAGTTAACACATATGAAAGAAAATTCTTTTACTGGCCTGTTGCTATGATCATTGAACATTATGTGGCAAGTTTACACCCGTTTACAAATATGTTTGATGGATTGGATATAATCTGTGCTTTTGATTTGTTGAAATGTTCTAGAATGATGCAGAATCAAGTGTATGATAGAATTTGAATATGTAAATAATTTTGATGGAAACAATATATTGTGTAGTAAAATTAGCTATTCCAAATGTCTAAAGCACACCTTATGTCATTTGCTTTACAATGTTGCTATGTCACATGCCCTCATCACTACACAGTATAACTCTGGCCTGTTAGTACATGTACCATATTCTCCTTGATTAAATTATTTAAATGACTCTTGATTTTAAGATTATGGAAAGGGTGTGTATAATAATGGGTGTGATTTTAATATATGGATATATCTTCATGAGGATAACATGGTACAATAGTGAGAAAACTTCCACCTACAGATATGCATGCTTTTCTAATTGTGTGAGAAAAAAACGGACGTAAACTTGCAAATTAGTTACAAAGATTTGTAGCATTCAAAAAAATAATTTCATTAAGACAGAAAAGTTAAGACATGAAACAAATTCTTTCACTGGCCTGTTGCTAGGATCATTGAACATTATGTGACAAGTTTACACCCGTTTACAAGTATGTTTGATGTATTGGATATAATATGTGCTTCTGATTTGATGTCAACATGATTTGACATAAACTAGCTATTATAAAAGTATTTCTGAAGCACTCCTCATTATCTGATTTACAATGTTGCTGTGTCACATGCCCTCATCACATGCTCAATATAACTCTGCTCTCTTAGTATATGTACCATATTCTCCTTGATTTATAATTTATATGACTTTATTTTAGGATTATGGAAAGGGTTTGTACGATAGCGATGGGTGATTTGAATTAATATTCTGTTATGATAGATGGATGGGATATGAGTGCTTTTGATTTGTTGCAATATTCATGCAGAATCAACTTCAGATTCTAGAATTGATGGCATTATAATCATCAGCATTTTGCCCCACACTGTAATAAACATTATTGTTGATAGCTGTACAGTGGTTTGACATGAATACAACTTTTCATGACTGTTGAGACATTTTCACATTTGGCAGTGTACTGGGAGGTTCTTCCTCATGCCAAACTCTTCATATTCATTGCACTGGTTCATAATAATGTAATTAGTTTTGAAAGGGCTTTTGAATTGGAGATAGTATGGTTGCTCTTAAAACATGCTATCTTTAGACATGTAGCTACTACAGAACATCTAAACAGTCTTGTAATGGTAGCTAAACGGGACATTAGGGGGAGGTGGGGGTCATTAGCATGTTAAAACCCATCAAAGTGGAATGTGGGATTCTAATGCATTGGCTGCATAAAGATGCCAATGGAAAAATGCACTTGCTTACAACACCCTTTTGAATCCCACTGTGGGTCCTGAATTAGAATATACCCATTCTATCCTTCTGCATGTGGTATTAGGCGACTAATAGGGGGCAACCTGTTGGCCATGGGTCAGGATTCATGTCGGTGGACAGTGGGATCTAAGTTGTGGAGTGGAGCGATCTAATCTGCAACACACCACTCTGGCCCTGATTTCACCTAGACGAGAGGCTGGAATGGCCTGGATCAGTCGATCGTCTGGTGGTACCCTAGGATAATCGATTCCTTTATGATTTTTTCCTCCTCCAATTTATTTACCTTAGAAGGCGGCAGCTTAATCAGGTTTATCTATTAATGTTTATGGCAACATATAACACATGAGAATTGTTATGCTGTTTTACCACATACTTACTTTACCTTTCACCATTTTGAATGCCACTCCTAAGGTACAATCACTGGGCCATATGGGTCTTATATGAAAGTCTAAACTGATTAACTGTGCTTTTGAAAACTGGAAATCTATAAATATTCTGACATAGTGAACCAATAGTTCCATGTCATGCTGCACTTGAGTCCCTGAAACTGAAGGCAACCACCCCCTGGAAACGTCTCATAGCAATTTAGCTAGCTCTTAAATAACCATTGATAAGTAAATCATGACAAAGAAACAGAGATTTGACCAGTGGCACCAAAATCGTTATTAACAGTGTAGATAAAATCTTTGATGTAGAAATCAACATTATGTCCTAATATTTCTTTTTAATTATATAATCATCAGCACTGCCGTAAGGAAATGTGCCCTTTTAGCGTTGGTACGAGTGTAAGCAAGGATAAATAGCAGAAAATATGGAGGCAATGGTAACAGAACCTTTGAGCAATTTTTCTTTCTGTATGTTTTAAAAATGAGGTTTAAATGCTTTACTCCTATGTCGTTATAATATTGTAGGTAACTGCTTTATGAAATCTTTTGCGTTTTTCTGTGTAACAGGTGGATGTTCCAAGCTTCTTGTAGCGTTCAAGACTTTGTGTGTCTGTGTGTAGCTGTGAGCTTCTGGTTGCAGCAGGCAAGATATCGAAGAAACAAATTTGTTTATCTCACAAAAAAAAGTCGTGTTTCTCACAAAAACTACAAACGTGTTTATCTCACAAAAACGAACGTGCATCTGTCAAAAAGCAAACTGGAGAACCTGCGCGGTGGATTGCTACTAATAAATCATAACGTTGGATTCATAACGTCGGTATAGCAAACAGAATTTCATTAATCATAACGTTTATCTTGAATTGTGCAGATTATTTGTCATAACGTCCGCTGCGCGTTGAATATCAAGAACGACAACAGTATAAATCAAGTGATACAATTTGCCAGTTAAGGAAGCTGTGAATGTATTGGGGTTGATTAAACTTTTCGTTCTGTTGAAGTTTTATTATACTTAGCAACGCCATTGGTACTAAGTATATACTTTAGTACAGCACATTTCATTGCCACGTTAAGATACATCGCATTAGGAATTGTTAGGTGTTCTTTTGATTCGCATTGTTTTTCATCTTGGAAGTTTTAAAAGTCATATGGTACAAACTAAGATCAAATGATAGCTTGTTTATTACATTAACAGTTCCATTAAATTGTTTTGTTTGTCACTTGCGTATATTCCCCGTGATATAGGCTTTCTTCCAAACAATTTTGTGTCCTTGTTTCGCAACGTTTTACACAATTATTGAAATAAAGGAGTTTGACAAGTCTTAAACCGCATGTGTAAAAGCAAATATTGGATCATAACGAGTTAAGCATCTTTACGTATTGATCACCGTACGGTTAACTATTTTCTTCAAGATTAGAACATTTGGTTACTTCTTGACAAGTGTGATTATAAATAACATGTTTTAGTGAATGATATCAATAAATAACAATTTATATAAAGAATTCTATTCCGAGTAAAAGGAGTTGTTTTTTGTTTTATAAACTCCAAATTCAGATACCAACATGGGTAAATGTGGCAAAAAAGAGTGCAGACCAAAAGAGAAAGAACAGAAACTAAAGAGGCAAGCAAGCAAAACAAACTCACCAGGGAATAGAAAAGTGTAAAAAAAAAATGATTATATGAAATCTTATATGAACCAATTGAGAACTGAGGAGACATCTGAAACTAGACAAAGTAGGCTTGAATCTGTGAGGAATAAAATAGCTGAACTAAGGTCAAATGAATCAAGTGAACAGACACAAACTAGACTTGAATCTGCGAGAAGTCATAAGTCTAAACTAAGGTCAAATGAATCTACTGAACAGACCCAAACTAGACTTGAATCTATGAGAAGTCATATAGCCGAAATAAGATCAAATGAATCTACGGAACAAACCCAAACTAGACTTGAATTTGTGAAGAGTCATATGGCTGAGCTGAGGTCAAATGAATCTAATGAAAAAAGACAAAACAAGACTTTTATCTATAACAACAAGTGTGGTAAAGATGAGATCTAGTGAAACTCCCGATAAAAGACTCAAACGCTTAGAAACAGAGAGAGAATCAATGCAAGTCAGGAGACATGAAAAGAAACAGGTCATACCAACATGTCAAGCTGTTGTTGAGCAATATCATAGGACTGTAAAGAATACTTGTGACTATGTCTGCATCTGTTGTCATAGACTGATGTATAAGAGTGCAGTTGTGGAATTTAAGGAGAACAAATATGAGAAAACACCTGAAGCTTTGTTGAAAAGCATACTGAATTATCGAATTGTATCAGCTGGAAATAAAGAGTGGATTTGTGAAACCTGCCAAAGGACAATAAAGCGTGGAAAGATGCCAGCGCAATCAAAAGCTAACAAACTTCACTTGGTCACCTCTCCAGTTGAACTAAATGATCTCAACACATTGGAAGTCAGATTGATCTCAAAGAGAATTCCATTCATGAAAATGGTTGGCTTGCCTCGAGGTAGACAACATGCGATTCATGGTCCAGCAGTTAATGTTCCATCAAAAGTCGATGATGTTTGTCAACAATTTCCTCGATTGCCTTCTGAAATGCAAATGATTCCATTGAAACTAAAACGCAGACTGAAGTACAAGTCCCATTACATGTATGAGTATGTTAGACCCTCAAAAGTCATGGAAGCACTGAGGTGGCTTAAAGCAAACAATGCCTTGTATAGTGATATTCACATCAATGAAACCTGGTCAGCAGATTCTGTAAAAGATAATGTAGAATTGTGGCAAGCAATGACAGAGTCGCGTTCAGATGATAACGGTGGTCACGTGTCAAATCCCGGAAAACAAAACTCTGAGAACATGGAATGTAATGAGGTGGATTCAAACCCAAGAGAGTTTACTGATGTGACACAAGGCATTGAAAGAATGGAAAGTGATCGGATGGAACCAGAATTATCTGCTTCAAATGCTGTGATACAAATCTCAAACAGAGAAGTGAATGATGAATTGGCTATTACACAAAGCCCAGAAAAAATGGAAATTGAGGTGGCAGAATTAGAGTTGGCTGAGTGTGATGTTGAAGCACGGGACAGGGAGAGATTAGTCAATGCTGAGATTGAAACTGATTTGGCTATGAAAGAAACTGATTGTGAAACACAAGTGTCCAATGAAGTAGACAGAAACAAGACAGTTTCATGCAGCTGTAAATGGGTAGGAAGGCATGATGTGGACACCATTTCTAAGCAAACTGGTTTAGCCCTTCATGAGGTACCAAGAGATGGCAATTGCTTGTTTGCATCTGTCTGTTATCATTTAGATACACAGAGAATTTTCTCAACAACACCAGCATTACTGAGACAACATTTAGCTAAGTATATGTCCCACCATTCAGAGAATTACAAAGAATTTGTATGTGCAAGAATTGAGACTGATAATCTCAGGAATGCAGACACAGAACAACCAAGAGAAGTAGACAATGCCATTGCCAATGTGGCTGATCATAGAGACAGACAGGAAATTCAATGGCTGACATATCTTGATGATCTAGAAAGTGGAAATCAATGGGGTGAACATATAGCATTGCAAGCTATGGCAGATATGTTTTCTCTTCATGTTGAAATACATAGATCTGAGCCAGACGAAATCATAACGTTATGTTCAAGACACAAATGTGAGCACATATTCCATCTAGCACTGCAGGGACAGTATCACTATGATGCACTCGAGCCAGTCACTGTGCAAAACATCACATTGAACACAGGTTCTACAATGCAAAGTGCAAATATGCAGTGTGATGAGTCAGAGAAAGAAAAGGCAGAGACTGTTGAGGATGACAATGCTTTTGAAGCCACTGCAGGTGTCTGTGGACTACCTTATGAGACAAGCATGATCAATGCAAACCCTGACATGACATGCAAAGTGATCAACGTTGCTCCAGCGGAGTCCGGGAAACCAATTCCACTTCTTACTGATCCTAATTTTGAAGAGCTAGCTAATCCTGACAAATATCCTGATGGTTTAAATGCTCTGTCTACGGAACGCACGGTCAAGTTGCATCCTCGTAAGTATTTTAACCAAAGACTTTTGGATTGTGATGGGAGGTTTGCTAAATCAATAGAATATCTACTCAGTGCTCAATATGCAACAGAGAATGCGCAAGTTCAAAGCATCATTAACCACGTGGTGTTCCGTAGAGCACAAGGCACTATGCATCAAGGAAAACCACTGACAGTTGGTGATGTGAAAAAATTTGATACTATTGGTAATTTTATCAAAGTTGACCATGCTAATCAAATTTTGAAGAATGTGAGAGGATCACCTGCATACTTTCAATCTCTTTACTATGATGTCCTAGCAATGGTTAGACAACTGGGAATCCCCACCTGGTTTTTCACTGTTTCTGCAGCAGATATGCAATGGCCTGACTTGCTACAGAGCATAGCCCGTCAATATGGAAAGAAATTGAGTGATGATGATGTGAAAAAACTATCTTTTGAGGAAAGAAGTATGTGGTTGCGAACAAACCCTGTCACAGCTGCACGCCATTTTCAGTATAGACTGGAGGTATTATTCAGGGATGTTCTCAAATCAAAAGCACACCCAATTGGAGAAATTGTTGAGTATGCTATCAGAATAGAGTTTCAAGCACGAGGCTCACCTCATGCACACACCTTATTGTGGGTCAAAAATGCTCCCAAACTTGATGAAAACTCTGATGAAGAAATCTGTGAGTTTGTTGACAAACATATCTCAGTGTCAAAGGCCCAAATAGAAAACACAGATTATGTATCAAAGCTACAAAGTCACAAGCACTCAACTTCATGCCGTAGAAAGGGGAAATGCAGATTTGATTACCCAAAACCTCCTAGCTCACAAACACTCATAGCAAGAGAATCACACGATGCAAAGAAAATCAAAGAAGCAGAAACTGTGCTTGAAAAGGTCTCTAAAGTGATGACTGATAAAGAGACACACGGAGACATTTCTCTGGATGAATTGCTAGAGAAAGCCGATGTAAACACTGATGACTACATCAAAGCTTTGAAAGTGTCAGAAAAAGGAACACACATTGTGTTACAACGTCAACCATGCGACATCAACACCTCTCCTTTTAATCCAACTGTCTTGCAAGCATTCCAGGCCAATATAGATTTGCAATTTATTGTGGATGCATATGCATGTATCATGTACATTTGTTCTTATGTCACAAAGAGTGAACATGGCATGGGTCAGTTGTTGAAACAAGCAGCTAATGAGTACAAAGACAGGGAAGTGAGGGAAATGTTGAGATATGTTGCAGCCACGTTTCTAAACCACAGAGAATTGAGTGCCCAAGAAGCAGCGTACAGAATCCTGTCAATGCCCATGAGACGACTGAGCCGAAGGGTTATTTTTGTAGACACAAATCCTAAAGCAGAACGTAGTGCAGTTTTGAAACCAAATCATCAGCTGCAAAACAAAGAGGATTGTGATGAAGATATCTTTCAAAAGAGCATTGTGATCAGATATGCTGCTAGACCATTGGAACTTGAACACATGTGTCTCGCTGAATTTGCTAGCACCTACACTGTTTCACTTGTTGAAAGAGAATATGATCAGGATGATTCTGTAACAGTTGTACTGGATGAAAATGATGAGTCAATACTGCAAGAAAGACCTGAATTGCCTAAACACATTGTGCTTGCAAACGGTATGGGTCAAATGCACAGACGTAAATGTCAGGCTGTTATACGATTCAAGAAGTACCGTTCAGCAGTAGATTCAAGCAACTTCTACAGAAGCAAGTTGATGCTATTTGTACCATGGCGAAACGAAGATCGTGACTTGCTTGGCACTTATGGTGATTTCCGCACACACTATATTGCTAGGAAAGATGAATGCATGGCAATAGAAAGGCAGTTCACCCAAAACATGGAATTGATTGATGAAGCTATTCATGAACATGCAGTCAATGGTCCGCCGGTTCACATGTGGTCAAACATAGCTCCCCAAACAGAACAACAAGATTCTGATGATCGCGCTCAAGGTGTTGAATTAGAAACAGACATAGAGCAGGAAGATCTTGATGCTAATGCTCAATTTATTGAGAACCCATGTGGCAAACCATCCTCAGACATTGTGGCTCGATATGAATCAGTTGTCGATAAAGAAAGAATTTCTCCTCCTGAATATAGAGAGATGGTGCGAAAGTTGAATACTAAGCAGAGACAGATTGTATTCTATCATAGACAATGGTGTAAGAAAGCAGTCATATCAATGAAACAAGGCAAAAGTGTTGAACCATACAGAGTATTTTTAAGTGGTCCAGGTGGAGTTGGTAAAAGTCATGTCATAAAACTGATTTGTTCTGACACCAAGAGAATTCTACCTTTGTGCAATCAGATGAAACCAACTGATTTGATGACTCTTGTAACAGCACCCACTGGCGTAGCTGCATTTAATGTAGGAGGCTTGACTATTCACTCTGCATTACTGCTGACAACTGGAAGATTTGGTTCTAGTGAGTCACTCACATGTGAAAAACTGAATTCTCTTCGCATGAAAATGGAAAATTTACACTTGATGGTCATTGATGAAGTTTCCATGGTTGGATCAGACATGCTATTAAGCATACACAAGAGACTAAATGAAATCAAAGGAGTGAAGGATGAAACCACTTTGTTTGGTAATGTGTGTATTCTCGCAGCTGGTGACCTATACCAACTTGCTCCGGTGAAACAAAGTCACATTTTTGAACCTGTTCGTAATCCAGTTGCCAGATTATATGGTTCACTGTGGAAGGAAGATTTTCACTTACATGAGCTTGATGAAATCATGCGACAGAAAGACGACTCATTCTTTGCAGATTTGCTCTGTAGATTACGAACAGGCAAGTGTACTGATAGTGACTTGAAAGTGCTTCAGTCCAAAGAGATCAGACATGGTGATGTAAATTACCCCAAAGACATCCTTCATGTATTTGCCTTGAATCGTGATGTCGATAATTGGAATGCTGAAAGATTGAACGCACTTGCTCCTAGACAAGAGGATCGTGTCATTATCAAAGCAGTTGATGATAAAGGAGACAGCACAGGACTCATTGATTTGCAAAACTTTGGTGGATCAAAATCCCGTACTGAAACTGGAGGACTACACACAATACTAGAGCTATGTATTGGTGCTAAAGTGATGGTTGTATACAATGTGGATACATCCGATGGCTTGGTCAATGGTGTCATAGGAACAGTCACTGCAGTTATCATGGATAACTCACAAAAAGTGTTGGTTGTTTTGGTAAGATTTGACAATGAGAATGTTGGCAAGAAAGCAATTGCTGCTAGCAAATGGAAACGACAATATCCAAACTCAGTCCCCATTGTTCGACTTGAAGGTCACTACGAAAAAAACCAGCGAAAAGGTGCAAAAGTTGCTCGACGTCAGTTTCCACTCACTCTGGCGTGGGCTGTTACCATTCACAAATGTCAAGGTATGACTGTTGAACAAATTGTTGTCAGCATGAAGGAAGCAGCCAAATTTGGTCCAGGACAAGCTTATGTTGCATTCAGTCGAGTAAAGAAACTGTCAGGTCTTTACATCACTGATTTCAATACCAAAGCTATCAAGACAAATCCAAAAATTGACGACGAAATGAAGGATATGCAAACAAAGTGCATACCACAATTTGAATCACCAAGTCTCATTGCACTGAGTAACCCAGAATGGTTGACAATTGGCCATCTTAACATAAGATACTTCATTGATAAACTAATTGACCTCAAATGCCTTGAAGAAAAGAAAATTCTGTCCCAAACTGATGTAATGTGTTTCACAGAAACATACCTCACTCCTCAACATGACATTGACGATTTCCTGCAAGAGCATGATTACGTTGCTTTCCGTGAAAACATTCCATCCCAGACTGATCATAATGGCCAGCATGGCATCATGATATGTGCTTCACAAAGACTCCAACCAATTGCACTAGATAAGATCAAAGTTACAGGATTAGAGTCATCTGTTGTTGCCTTACATACTTCCAAAACCCGCATAGTTGTGGCTGCAGTGTATAGAAAACCTTCGCAATCTATGACCTGTTTCGTACAACAGATGGAAAAACTATTACTCCTTATGCCTTTGCAAGTGCCAACGTTTGTGCTTGGAGATTTTAATGATGACCTACTGAGAGGTAACACCTCAATGCTAAAAATTCTGATGGATGGATATGGTTTCCAGCAATATGTCAAGTTACCTACAACTGACAATGGAACATTGCTGGATCATATTTATTTCAACCGAGAAGCAGAAAGCCACATTGATGTCCACGATGTTTATTATTCTGATCATGACTCAGTGTTTATAACCTCTAAGGTGATGTCATATTAGATCAAATATTTTCAATGTAGTTAATGACATTGAAATGATATATTTAATCGATTTAATGATAAATGGATGATGGATCAATAGTTTATTTAAGAGATTGTATTAAATATGTTTTAATATGTAGTAAATAACATTTTACTCAAAATAGATTAACTTGAATTGATATAACAACAACCTAATTTATAGGATAGTGAATGAATAATGAATGGGTCAGTTATATAATATAACTATTTATGTTATATATGCAATAGCTATGAAAGTTTATGTTAGCCCGGTAACCAGACCTTATTGTCATTCAAAAAGCATGGACCACCCACCAGATGACAAAAACAATGGGCGATAATGAGGGAAACCTCAGAGCCGTCAGTGGATATTATTATGACCAATCACCCATTATAAACAGCACAACTTATTATACCTGATGTGGCCTCATTAAGAATCGTCGAACTGACTCCAATAGATCGGTGAATTGGCTTGCAAAAAGTCTATATTTCCGAACTTAATCTTTGACCAGCCGGGGATCAGGTCAATTCGTTTCCAGACCAAGTCGTACCCACGCCAACTCGTATCCTCTGAATCCGCACATTCTTGAACTTTTTTCCCTTCACATTTACAACTTGGTTGGTGTTAAAAAGCATTATGTGATACTACAAAGCAAAATATGCGATATTATGACGACGAAGGTATCAACTAATGGAAATTGCATCACAATAACGTAAATCACCATCTTGGCAACTGTACGGATATATTGTAAAATTCGTTATTAAGCTATATTGGAATAATGATGAATATGGTATGGAGTTGGTACAAACAAAATGTAACATCAACGGTCAGACAGCGATGAATGTCTTAATATCTTAAATAATTGCATCTGACTATTCAGCTCGATGCGATTACCGAGGCTAATATAACTGGATAATTTCTGCCTGTGGTAAAGAATATAATACAATGTACAGCATACTAGAGTCTTATAAGTGAGAATAATTAATATAATATACAAAAATGATAAAATTAATACAAAGTAAGGTATGTAAAGGGTTTAACGGCACACCAATACTAATATAATGCCTATTATAGTAAAGTTAATTTGAAGAAATAATACTGACCTAGCCGATATGCCGCCTGGTAAGTTAAATGAAACAAGGGTGGGTGAAATTGAGCAAGAAGTGATAAGATTATCCTTGGGCAAATCAACCACAAGCCGATAGACTGCACCAACCTCCCAACCAGTACACCAGGTGAAAATGGACCGACCGAGACGCAACCCATGGATAACAGGTTGCCCCCCAACCTACAGCAAGCCAGAGCCCTGCCCCTGTTCTGACAGGGGGAGATGAGGGGTTGGGGTGGTGTCATGCGGAAGCTGTAACAATGAGTAAGGTAGGTAAATCTATGACTTTGTAGCAGTGAGGATTTTCGTTAGTATTATAATTTCACATTGATTAATTAAAAGTGACAAACTGTTTTTGCTACAGAAAAAAGATCAGCACAGCAAAAGAGAAAATTACATTATCAAGTGTTCCTCCCTAATTGGGTACTGCTGCGCTTCCGGTCAAAGGTGTGGATAAGGCCATTTGATTAACAGGTTGACCCAAATTAGTCGCCACCTACGGCAAGCCAGAGCCCTTCCTCTGGGCGCACACCAGGTGATAAAGGGTAGAGGCGGTAATCTCCAGAAGCCGAGTCAGTGAGTAAGGTAAATAAATAAATGACTTTTACAGTGGCTCGGCTTTTCATTAGTATTATAATTTAACATTTATGAATTAAAAGCGGCATTTTGTTTAAGCTGTAGAAGATCAACATAGAAAAAAAGAAAATTACTTCATCAAATGTTCCCTCATCCCTGGATGCATCAGCTGCAAAAAATACTTCATGGTGTGAGGTAGCCTGTCGAGTCAACTTATTACAAAGTGAGTGCTCTAAAATGCTTACTTCTTTATTGTCCCATGCAAAGTAGGTAACTAAACATGCCCTTTACATAAAAAGCATGCTATTCAATACTAAAAGATATTTTGTCTGGACAGGAAAATAAATGAATGTACAAGATGGTCATGCTGAAGTACTGGACTGCTCTAGGTAGAACAACATACCGCCTCTGTTGCAATCCACCAACCGCTGAATTAATGAATAGCAGGAATTTCCAGAAAAGCAATACTAATGTAGCACATTATTTGAGGTATGATAGACTGGACATACACACTATGAAAATGGCAAATGTATACCACCATAGTGATAAGTAGGAATATATGCAAATAGTTTTTTTCAATGTTGATTTTTCCAGAGCATGCTTAACTTGTGATTTCAACGCAATTGTTATGTGAAGTTTGTAGTAATCATTATCTATAATAGCCTATGATAGTACATGGTATTTGATGCTAATTAAGCTGTATATTTGTAGCAGACGAACATAGATAACTGAAAGATGAATGTCATGAAATTATTATCTCCATGATTATAGCCTTGATTGTATGTATGTTAATGCAATGCAGTGTATTATGATCGTTAAGACTTTATACCCAAAGAGTAATTGTGACATAGGACTAAACAACATTGCATCACAATGCTAGCGCTGCCCAGAAATGTTACGTCCTAAAGAATAATGAAATCTAAGCGGAACCTTGTAATATAATCGTAGCGCTGCACTGAAACTTGATATCCGGAGGGAAATTGGGATCTAAGTGCAGACAACACTACATTATATTCATAGCCCTGCCTAGAGGCTCCATATCCGAAGGGAGATTGAGATCTGGGACAAGGCAAGATTGCCATATCATCATAGAAATTGCTAATTTGGACTACCCCAAAAATCAGGTATGTGTACCTGGTCAATTAAAATTACAACCACAGCTGTTGTAAATGCCAATGCACAAATTAAGTTATTGTGAACCTACCAATGAACCCCTTTGATTATAAAGTTAGTATTCATCAGAAGGTTATGACCATAGTATAACGACTAAATATTTGTTGATATGTTGTTCTTTATTTGATATATCAATGAAAATTGATAGCTTATTAACAGTTTCTTGTACTATATATATTTATTGTATCACCTATCTTTATATATATGTGAAATTATTGAAATAAATGTAGCTAATCAATAATTTGATTACATTATTTTTCTATAAATATATCATGACCAATATATTTATGCTGTGCAACAACAACCTGCATACGCATGCATAACATTATCATGAAATAAACATGAGAACTGACATCTTTTTCAGCAAATTCCTGAGAAGTAAAGACTTACATAACTCTTGAAATAACGGCTGTGAAAGATCAATCATGTCAGTTATTTGACAACTGGTTGGAATCGCCCAATCAAATGAATAAGTTACAAGTTCGGAATTACACGGGCAATCTTCAGGTGCAAACATTTTTCCAACACGACCCTTAACGACGGAGAAACGAAGTGTTAAGTTATTTATAGCGCGGACGCCTAATCAGTTACCCGACAACTGTTTGGAGTCGCCAAATTCAAGGGGTTTGGGTGTTTTCTAACGATGCTTGCAAGTAGACTATTGTATCCAGGCACGTAAAATAATATCAATTTGGCTGAAACTATACATATGGTTGTTAGTGTAAGCAATAACATCAGTGATGTTCATTGAATTCACAATAAAGCAGAGAGTAAATGCGCTCTATATCCTACAAACATTTTAACAATCAAATGGACTGGTCCGTGCTGCCATGAAACCATGGGGGAACTTGGCATTTTAAAAATGATAATAATTACAAAAAAAACCCATAATAATGGACGTATTGACCATTGAACTTGTCATTTTTTGAAAACTTTGATGCTTTAGTGACCGGAAGTGACGTCATCGACATTCATGATATTTTAGATACGTCTTGGTATGTCGCGGAGAACATGTGAATCAAATTTTATTACCATCGGACATGTATTGACGGCTTTATAGGCGCTCAAAATATTCAGGAAACTTATATTTGCCAACAGAATTGACACCCACTGTACTTCAAATTTTCTTTGTGAGAAAACTATTGGGTATTTAGAGCTGAAAATCCTACCCTATGTTTAGAATTGAATGGGCTTCCTTCTCGAGCAAACTATTTCACAATACGACCATTTGCGACAGAGAAACATGATTGCAAAGTGATTCATGGGAAATGAAAAATCATAAGGCACAAATCATCATTACGTTATCATCGTTATGATGTCTAGTGGGAACAATCGATAGCCAAGAGTGATTGGGCTTCTTCGCGCTGCGACTTGACCTGATTCTCGCAGCCAGCCGCTTCTCTCAAGCCGCGCGCCGGGCCCCTCTGGATTCCTTTGTTCTGCGCTACAGGTTGGCTGCAGTGAAAAGCCAACAGAATTGACACCCACTGTACTTCAAATGTTCTTTGTGAGACAACTGTTGGGTATTTAGAGCTGAAAATCCTACACTATGTTTAGAATTGAATGGGCTTCTTCTCGAGCAAACTATTTCACAATACGACCATTTGCGACAGAGAAACGACGCGATAACTTCAGATTTCAGTCGATTTTTAACTTCCACTCGTTCGTGACCGGAAATGACATCAGCGACTCCCTCAAAAGAATCATCATTCGGTTGACGCTTTCCATGGTAACATTTTACCAACGTTTTGAGACCCTCGGACGGATATTGTCGATTTTATAAGCGATCGGAAAAAAATTACCAATTTAAGCTGCTTTCCGAACTTTTACTTGCGATTCACGAGAAGCATGGACGTATTGAGCATTGAACTTGTGTCATTTTTTGAAAACTTTGATGCTATTGTAACCGGAAGTGACGTCATCGACATTTATGATATTTTAGGATACGTCTTGGTATGCTGCGGAAAACATGTGAACCAATTTTTATTACAATCCGACATGTATTGACGATTTTATAGGCGCTCAAAATATTCATGAAACTTATGTTGCCATTTTTCGACCTTAGGCGCTTGGGAAAACCGTCGGTGCGATTGCCGTATATGTCATGTAGCGCGAGAGGCGCTGCGATTTGACCTGATTCCCGCAGCCAGCCGCCTCTCTCAAGCCGCGCGCTGGGCCGCTGTGGATGATTCCTTTGTTCTGCGCGACAGGGCGGCTGCAGTAAAGTGCCAGCAGAATTGACACCCATTGTACTTCAAACTTACTTTGTGAGAAAACTGTTGGGTATTTAGAGCTGAAAATTATACACATTGTTCAGAATTGAATGGGCTTCCTTCTCGAGCAAACTAATTCACAATACGACCATTCGCGACAGAGCAACGACGCGATAACTTCAGATTTTAGTCGATTTTTAACTTCCACTCGTTCGTGACCGGAAATGACATCAGCGACTTCCCCAAAAGAATCATCATACGGTACACGCTCTCCGTGGTAACATTTTACCCACGATTTGTGACCCTCGAACGAATATTGTCGATTTTACAAGTGATCAAAAAAAAATTGCCAATTTTAGCTGTTTTCCGAACTTTTACCGGCGATTCGTGAGAAAACTACGCATAATTCGTGCTGTTACAATGCGTACGAAATGTTACTCGAAAAGTAACCTTCAAATTCATGTTTAAATTTTCAAAATCGACCCAGTAGTATTAAACATATTGGGGTGTTAATGCATTTGGGGGTCACTTTTTAACTTTAAGCTCAGTTTGTGAGAAAACTATAAGACATAAACAATTAGATGAATAAGTTTCAAGTTCGGAAGTGTATGGGCTACCTTCAGGTGCAAACATTTTTACGATACGACCAATAACGACGGAGTAATGACGCAATAAATTTCGATTGCCCAGCTAAATAACGTAGTTTTGCTCGTAACCGGAAGTGACATCATCGACATAAAAAAAACACTTATCTTCCGATAGCCAGTGATTCTGTGAACATTCGACCCAATTTTTATGACCATCCATCGAATATTGTTGAAGTTATAAGCGATTGAAAAATGTGGTAAATCACTACCACAAATTTTCGAGTGGGGGCCACGGGGCGAAATGTGCATATTTTTTCATGATATTTGACATGGAAAGTTGGCGAATAAATCAGGCTACAAGGAACTGTAAACTTTTTAAAAATCGCACCGTAGGTTAAGAAGATATAAAGGATTGAAAAATTCACAACGTGACCTTGACCTTGATATGATGTCAAGGTCAAAACAAAACCTCTCGGTTCTGCGCATCATGGGCGCCAAACGATTGGTGAAGAAAAAATTGGAAAATTTCAAAAATTGCGACCTGTATCGCGAAACAAAAAAAAGTTAACAAACATCCATACAAACTTACAAACCGGGCCGATCGCCATAACTTGGCTGAGCCAAGTTAACAAGAGGCCCATGGGTACATGGGGGAACTTGGCGAACTTCATCCAAACAATTGCAACAATTTCTAAATCGGGCCAAAATTGGCCAAAATCGGCCAAAAATTACCGAAGTTATCATGCCTCTTATGTTGAAAATCATTATGATTGCAAAGTGATTCATGGGAAATGAAAAATCATAACGTACAAATCATCATTACGTTATAATATATACAATAAGATGAATTAGATGGCCGATTTTAAAATTTTCCTTATGCAGTTCGCTAAGTTCCCCCATTTACCCATGGGCCTCAAAGTTCCCCCATGTATCTATGGGCCTCTTGTTTGTGTAGAACGAGAGGGAAATGAAAAATCATAAGGTACGTTATCATCGTTATGATGTCTAATGGGAACCATCGATAACCAATGGTGATAAAGAAGTATTGACTGGCATGGTTTCGTTTGCTGTGTGTTGCATCGATATGCAAATTTTTTTAGAGGACATTCATTTTTACAGTGAATTGGACTGGTCCGTATTGCTGCTTGCCGGCTTTACGCAAAGCGAGCTGAGAGCAGCGGCGACCTTTGTGAAACTATCAACCTTAAACATTCATTCAGAAGCCAAACAACATTAAGCAATAAAAAATCCGTATCAACCTATAATTAACATAAAAATTACTATGGATTTATCAATCATGTTGAGTGTTTAGCTGTTGTTGGCACCTGTTATACTTATGATATATATATGTGACAATCTGGGTCAGTGTGCTAGGACGCGTGGCGTAGCGGCATAGCTTTAGACTCCCATGCCAGAGGCCGGTGTTCAAATCCAGTATACGGACATAATTATTTTTCCGAATTTTCGTGCCACAACAATTATTTCATCTAATTTCAATAGAACACGATTCGTGCTGTCGATGACAACAGCTGAGCAGTTTTTTATGACTATAGAACTGATATTTACGATTTTATTAGCAATCGAAAATTTGACGAAAATTGACTGAGTGAAATTTGTTTTTTCAACTCAACGCGCTTTGAAAACGACGAATATTTTGATAGCATATGTCAACAATCAAAGTTTGGCAATTGTATCAGCTTTCAGAAAATGTTAATTTTGTTACGATCGGACGATAATTAGTGAATTTATTGCGAAATAAATAAGTTGAGAGATTTTTGTTGCCGGAAATTTTCGACCTGCTACAATTTTTTTAATAATGCATTATTTACAACTAAGTATATTTAGAAAAAGTTTACAATTACATTACACTTTCAGAATATCTAAACTGTTTAAAAATGGAACTCTAAAGTACGGACGTATTGAGCATTAAACTTGTGCCATTTTTTGAAAACTTTGATGCTATTGTAACCGGAAGTGACGTCATCGACATTCATGATTTTTTTGACACGTCTTGGTATGTTGCGGAGAACATGTGAACCAAATTTTATTACCATCTGACATGTATTGACGATTTTATAGGCGCTCAAAATATTCATGAAACTTAAATTGCCATTTGGACCGATACCACGTTTTTTCGACCTTAGACGCTTGGGAAAACAATTGGTTGGATCGCCGTATACGTCATAAACAAAAGTTTGCAATTTGAATGAGCTACACGATGGTGTAACTTTTGTAACGATCCGACCATTATTAACGGAGTTATTCGAGGTACTAATTTTTCACTTATTCGATGACCTTGACCTTAGTTTTGGGTCAAGGTCAAAACAAAACCTCTCGGTTCTGCGCCCTATCAGCGCCTAGCGATGGGCGAAGAAAAAATTGGAAAATTTCAAAAATTGCGATCTGTATCGCGGATCACAACAAATGATATCTGATAGGCGCTCAACATATTCATGAAACTTTTGTTGCCATTTGGACCGATACCACTTTTTTTCGATCTTAGACGCTTGGGAAAACCATTGGTTGGATCGCCGTATACGTCATAGACAGAAGTTTGCAATTTGAATGAGCTACACGATGGTGTAACTTTTGTAACGATCCGACCATTATTAACGGAGTTATTCGAGGTACTAATTATTCACTTATTCGATGACCTTGACCTTAGTTTTGGGTCATGGTCAAAACAAAACCTCTCGGTTCTGCGCCCTATCAGCGCCTAGCGATGGGCGAAGAAAAAATTGGAAAATTTCAAAAATTGCGATCTGTATCGCGGATCACAACAAATGATATCTGATAGGCGCTCAACATATTCATGAAACTTTTGTTGCCATTTGGACCGATACCACTTTTTTTCGATCTTAGACGCTTGGGAAAACCATTGGTTGGATCGCCGTATACGTCATAAACAAAAGTTTGCAATTTGAATGAGCTACACGATGGTGTAAATTTTGTAACGATCCGACCATTATTAACGGAGTTATTCGAGGTACTAAATTTTTCACTTATTCGATGACCTTGACCTTAGTTTTGGGTCAAGGTCAAAACAAAACCTCTCGGTTCTGCGCCTTATTAGCGCCTAGCGATGGGCGAAGAAAAAAATTGGAAAATTTCCAAAATTGCGACCTGTATCGCGGATCACAACAAATGATATCTGATAGGCGCTCAACATATTCATGAAACTTTTGTTGCCATTTGGACCGATACCATTTTTTTTTTTCGACCTTAGACGCTTGGGAAAACCATTGGTTGGATCGCCGTATATGTCATCAGAAAAAGTTTGCAATTTGAATGAGCTACACGATGGTGTAAAGTTTTGTAACGATCCGACCATTATTAACGGAGTTATTCGAGGTACTAGTTTTTCACTTATTCAATGACCCTGACCTTAGTTTTGGGTCAAGGTCAAAACAAAACCTCTCGGTTCTGCGCCTTATTAGCGCCTAGCGATGGGCGAAGAAAAAATTGGAAAATTTTAAAAATTGCGACCTGTATCGCGAAAAAAAAAAAGTTAACAAACATCCAATATAAACATACAAACACACAAACCGGGGTGATCGCCATAACTTGGCGAGAGGCCCATGGGAACATGTGGGAACTTGGCGAACTGCATCTAATTAATTGGAGAGATTTTCAGAATGGGGCCTTAATTGACCAAGATGAAATTTTCCTGATGCAGTTGGTAATGTTCCCTCATGTACCCTTGGGCCTCTTGGTGATGTAGCGCGAGAGGCGCAGCGACTTGACCTGATTCTCGCTGCCATCCGGGCCCAACGCATTCCTTTGTTCTGCGCGACCTCTTGAGAGGCATGATATCAAGGATTGAGGCAAGGCTTTCGTGACCGGTAGTGACGTCATTGACATCCACAATATTTAAGGATACGTCTTAGTTTGTCTCGGAGAACATGTAAACCAATTATAACTATAGGACATGTATTGCCTGTTTTATAAGCGTTCGGAATATTCATGAAACTTTTGTTGCAATTTGGACTGATACCACGTTTTTTCGACCTTAGGCGCTTGGGAAAACCGTCGGTGCGTTAGCCACATATGTCATTAGAAAAAGTTTGCAATTTGAATGAGCTACACGATGGTGTAAATGATATTTTAAGATACATCTTGGTATGTCGCGGAGTACATGTGAACCAATTTTTATTAGCATCAAACATGTAGGTCCGTATATAAGAGGGTGTCGGGTGTATCGGACAATACCTTCCACTGAGCCTCAGTATTTCAGCACTTATTCCAATTCTATACTTTTTTTTCGTTGTCAGAATGGCAGTGTATGCTAGAAGTTCTGCTAAGTTTAATTCAGAAAATCCTTACACAATAATTCCTTGTTACGGGTCTGAAGTTTACAATTACTTCACCGAATTTGTAAAATGTTTTAAAAATCAAATTATTATGCACGTATATATTAAGCAATGAATGCGAATGGCTATGATTACTAGGCGAATACAATTTCGCGAAATTAGCAATAGTCTCATGAAAAGTTAAGTTTTGAGTCGCGGATGGCGGTAATATAAATTTATACCAACGGCGTGCACAGCTAGAATTGAGTGGGCTTCCATAAAACTGTTTTCCGGGTTCATGATAGTTTGACATTGATTTAGCTGACAAAAAGAAATTAATAAAATATTAATTAGTTTCGCGGCGTGTCATAGTTGCCGCGTAAATGTTGTAATAATCGGACAGTTTCCGGTTCCTCATTCCGGAACTTTTCACCTTGTAGGTTATGGGTGTTTGGAAAATTGTTATGAAAACTTCATTGAAACGTTGCTTTGGTCGCTTTGTTTTACTAGCAAAATCATGTCGAAGAATACAATCAGGATTACTGTTTTTATATATGTTTAATACTATGTTATATTTGTTCGCGTTCGTCGTTAGTCTTTGATCGAAGTTGGATGTGTTCGTACCACTCGGTCGTGCGATTACTACGGCGCGTTGTTGGTGGTTGTCGGGGTTGTGAGGGTGTAAACAGGGATAACGGGATGTTTTAAGATTTTAATTTTGTGCTTAAAGGCTTATTTCATCCCTGGTGCATTTGGGATACGCATATCGCTAAATCTAGTCTGAATAATACATATCATTGGTTAGCCACCTGAACATGTCGCAGGACAACGTTGGAAAGTAAATCACTTGTCAACAACTTTGATATAAGGCCCTTATCAAGTTAACAATTAAATTTGGCCTCTAAAATTACTGCTTTATTGTTCTTAATACAATAAAATCAAGGTCTTTGTTGTAGCAGTATGATAAAACAAGTTGATAATGATGGATGGTTTTTATAAAATGCATATGGTGTTCTGAGGTAAATATGGTACAGAGTCTAGGAAAATATCCCACTGACAGACATGCATGCTTTTTCTTTAAGTAGAACATCAACTGGATGTAAACTTGCAATATGGTCATATTATTTGCCTCATTCATTAACAATCCCAAGTTTTGTATAACCATGAAACTTTTGTCATAAGAGAGAAAATTATCTACTGGCATTTTGCTGAGTTCAATGATCTTTATGTGGCAAGTTTACATCTGGTTACTGTGATGGATTTGATATAATGTGTGCTTCGGATTTGATGCAATATTCAAGAACCATGCAGTCATGCAATTGTATGATTGTAGGGTTTATTGCCATTATTCTCTTCAGAAACAGGGTAATTAGTGTGAAAATAGTTCACTTAGAACTTTGTGAAGCACACGTTATATAATTTAATTATTGCTATGTAACTTGCCATCATTACATGTACAATTCATCTTTGGCCTTTATATATAGTACCGTATTCTTCCTGATACAGTATTCAATCATTGTCTTAAATGTAGCATTATGGAAGAAGTTTAGATGATAAAATTGGGTGGTTTTAAACAGTGAATCTGTTGTCATGCTGATAATGCGGTGCGATATAGAGAAATTGTCCCACATACAGTTATGCATGCTTTTATATTAGCGTAAGAAGTACTGAGTATAATCTTGTAATTTGGTCACTAAATTTGTCCAATTCAGTGGAATTAATTCAGTTTCATTTAGCCATGTAACATGATGCATATGAAAGAAAATGTATTACTGGCCTGTTGCTGAGATTACAAACATCATGTGACAAGTTTATACTCGGTTACTAGTATGTTTGATGGATTTTATATAATGGGTGCTTCAGGTTTGATGCAATATTCAAGAACCATGCAGTCATGCAATTGTATGATTGAAGAGTTCATGTGGACTATTTTCTTCAGAAACAGAGTAAATATTGTGAAATTAGTTCCATTTCTCATTGAATTTTGTGAAGCACTCATTATATAACTTGAATGTTGCTGTTTCATGCCCTCATCACATGCACAATTCATCTTTGGCCTCCATATATAGTACCGTATTCTCCTTGATACAGTGTTCAGTCGGTGTCTTTATAGTAGCATTTTGAAAAAAGTTATGGTGATAGATTTTTATGGTTTTTAAGCAGTGAATCTGTTGTCATGGGATAATACGGTACTATATCGAGAAATTGTCCCACATACAGATATGCATGTTTTTTTATAGTGTAAGAAGTACTGAGTTTAAACTTGTAATTTGGTCACTACATTTGTCCAATTCATTGGAATTATTGCAAAGTTTCATATAGCCATGTAGCATGATACATATGAAAGACATTTTATTTACTGGCCTGTTGCTGAGATTACAAATACATGTGACAAGTTTATACTCAGTAACTAGTATGTTTGATGTTGTATATATAATGCGTGCTTCAGATTTGATGCAATATTCAAGAACCATGCAGTCATGCAATTGTATGGTTGTAGGGTTTATTGCCATTTTACTCTTCAGAAACCAGAGTAATTATTGTGAAATTAGTTAAATTTCAATTAGAACTTTGTGAAGCACACATTATATAATTTTGATTGTTGCTATGTTACATGCCCTCATTACATGTACAATTCATCTTTGGCCACCATATATCGTACCGTATTCTCCTTGATACAGTATTCATTCGGTGTCTTTATTGTAGCATTATGGAAGAAGTTTAGGTGATAGAGTTTGGTGGTTTCAAACAGTGGATCTGTTGTGATGCGGATAATACGGTACTATATAGAGAAATTGTCCCACATACAGATATGCCCTCATTACATGCACAGTTCATCTTTGGCCACCATATCTAGTACCGTATTTTCCCTGAGGAATGGCATATGGTTTAATTAATTGGATTTAGTGTCACAAGGTTTATACGGTACTGAGTAACATAAATTGTCCCATTAGCAGGTATGCATGCTATTTTATACAATGTGATCAACTGGGTGTACACTTGCAATTTGGTCTCAATATTTGTCCATTTTTGAATACTGTTCCTAATTTTAAATTTACTATGACAATGCTCAAGGAAATATATTTACTGGCCTGGTGAAATAATTAAGTGACTATATGTTGCAAGTTTATGCCTTTAGCTTTCACCTGCTTTATGGATATAATGGGTGCTTTTGGTATGATGCACTATTCTAGAATCACGCAGTCATGCTATTGTATGATTCTAGAATTGTTGTGCATTTTGATTGTTGTCAGATACAAGATAGTTATTCTCAATCTATGCCAATTCAATTTAGAAATGTCTAAAGCACTCATTATATTTTCATTTACTATGTCACATGCCCTCATTACATTCACAATTCAACCCTGCCCTCCAGATATGTGTACCATATTACCTCAATACACTGTATAATAGGGGTCTATATCATAGTAGTATGGAAGCTGTTAAGATAAGAATGAATGGTTATATATCTAGCTAATGTCAAGGTTATAATATGGTTATTTCGTCACACATCTTACATCCCCACATTAAATACTCCAATCCAACTTGCAGTATTGGTGTTTAATAAGTGTATGGTATTGTTATTGGGTGGGGCTCTTGATTTGCATATAGATAGTATGGTTAAAGTAAACCATAATCCTCTAACACACATTATTGTTCCACTATGCCAGGTTAACTTATTCTAATCTCTTCTTAGTATAAAGAGGGTACACTGCCTCAGGGGGAGGGGATTCAAGGAATCACTCAAATTTCTCAGTTGTTATACAAAATCCATGGGCGAATCGTGAACACGTCGATCGGGGTGATCTGGAATGTGACAATAGTGTCACACAGCAGTGCTTTTGATTTACATCGCCCTTTTTAGAATTATGAGTTTGCATGCTGCTAACCTGTGTGAAATAAGATATAAGGCAAACAATCTGCATCAATATGATATTTTACCCAATTGCAATATTTGTGAGCTTCATTCCTGAGCCAACAGTGCAGACGATAAATTTATTTTATCGTGGGAAAAGCGATACTGCGCGGCAGATCCAATCAACTGTGCACAATGTATGCCAAGCCTTCATGTTTTCATCATTTTACAAACTTAGAACATAACGTGTTTCATTTTAGAGAAGGTATAAAATGGACATAGACTGATACCTTGTTTTGCGATGAGACAAACTGATCATATTTCCATTCACCATCGTTTAAGTATTATGATGCTGATTAGACACCATGCATCATATAAAGGGTTATCAAACAGAGCAATAATTATTTTTGATCGCAGTTAGTCTTTGAATGAGTTGTTTTTACAGGCTAGGCTTATTTCTTGTATTTGGCCTGGGACAGGCGGACAGTCTTTAGCGGAAAATTCCAGGCTGTGTAAATCAACGTCTCACTCGTCCATTGCACGGGTGGACTAGTCTCTGGCTAAGACCTTGTGCTTTTCGAATTACTACAATGCCTTAATTTAACTTGCTTGCATGCTACTTGCTAGTTGAGGCAAGCACCCTTTTTAATGTTCTATACTACAAGTTTTGCAGCAATGCAATGCAAAAGAAAAACTAGGAGTGTATTTACAGGACAATTTTGAGGTTGAGGTTTTGTATTCTCCTGGGACCATATATCATTACCTTAATGTCAGATTTGCTCACTTCAACATGGCCCAATTCTCCATAAATGTCAGCACATAGTAGCCTGAGCCTCAACAGAAAATCAAGTTATGGCTTGATCCAAGTGACTCGGATATGAATTATTTGTCATTTTAAAGACATTGACATCTATATCTCAGATCAACTTGCTTGTTCATACTTACCCCTGTTTAATTGATAAAGAGCATTTTTAATGTAAGTTCACTAGACTTTGATAACAACAAGGAATGTGTGATTCTGATTCATTAGATGAGCCACGTTTTGAGGGTATGTGTGTAAAATGTTATACAATATTATGCTCTCATTTTGACATATTAGATCATAGTAGGGTTTTTTTGAGGTTTCTGGCTCTAAGAAATCCAGATTTGGGTTTATCAATCTGTTATACATAAGGGTCATTGAGGTTTTGAAAGGAAACCTTAATCCATTAACTTTTAAAGACTTGAAATCCATAAATATTGTAACTCAGAAGTCACCAAGGTTAAAGAGGGAGTCTAGCCCTTTATTTGGAATGAGATTGCCTAGTTAGCTACTTAGCAACTTCTCCTTGAGAACCAAAAGTTTTTTTTAGGCTTGTGTGGTGCTATAATCTCTGAATTTAAATCCACCACCATTATTGTTGTTGGAAATTGCTTTTGCGTACTTATTGGTGTGATTTCTCTGGGATTGAGGTCATGGATACAAAACATAATCTTGGTTATGGGGTTTTTATCTATGGCCCACACTATTGACCTGGATGATGGTGATAGACACAACTTTTATTGAAATTTTCGTGAACATAGCAGTCGAGTTGTGGCAGCGAGGTTTGCCTCGAGCGTCGGTGCAACACATGCGCTGTCAAGTGAGGCGGAATACTCCCAACTTTGATTTACATTGTAGGGTATGTTTTTTTTTTTTGGGGGGGGGGGGGACAAGTTACTAAATAGCTTGTGGGTGTAGCCCACAACTTTAACAAGTTAAAATTGTTGAAATCTATATATGTAATCTTAGCAAAAGTATATAATGCAGTAATGGGTTAGTTATAGAGTGCGAAGATTGATTCACAGCCACCACTCTTGTGGTTCATGGTTTAAGGGAGGTGCTGTTTACAGTTGAACCGACACAAACAAGTGGAAGAGATTATTATCGTACATAATGTGTATTCCAGACTTAAATATTGTTAAAATTTGATCAGTAAGCTTTTTGGCTCACTAAATTTGCTAAGAAAAAAACCGAGACATTATTTAGTTGCTGAGTTAAACATAGTTATATAGAAACAAACTGATCCCTGATAGCCTTATATTGTGCTGGAACGCCTCTAATTGATTGACAGAGTGCATGGTGATGCAATAGATGTATTTCAACCAGCACTCAAGTCTTTGAGACTGATCACCTAGTGTGTCCTATGAACCTGGAATGCTCTCAATTGACCATTGGCACCATATAACCCATACATCTTGGTGTGCCGTAAAACCCTATTCTCACTCAATTAACCATTTTATACCAGTGTATATGTTAGTAAATTGTGTCAATGGCAATAGATAATTAAGCAGTGGTAACTTACCTATGTCATTAGTTACTTTGATGTTAAAAAGCCACATTGAATTATAATTTGTTATTCAATTTTTTAATTTACAGCACAGAGACAAGGCAAGAGTATGGGGGGCACATTAGTTGGGTAGAATATGTGAGTGATTGATGGGACATGATTACATAAACTGAAGTTTAATGAACAAAATTGAAACATAATACCTCAGTATCTCGAATATATTAATTCTTACCTCCACTTGCAATATGTTGATAATAATAAAAAGTGATTATTTATTATATTTTGATTGAAAGATAGCTGAAGAAGTTGGTATGACTGTAAATTCTATTCATTGACTGAGTGCATATTTCAATCTAATACTGGTATTAAACAATTGCTGATTAAAATTGCTTGGACAGTGTAATGTGCTTTGGCTTGTATCATTTTCTCTTAGATACAGACTTTTAGGGCTGATAACTTGAAAACTTATATTGATCCCTTTTGAGAAGGAATTGTGATGGTTTGATGTATTTTGCCAAGTGTGCTTTTATGATATATATTTACTCCATTATTATTGTAGCTACCACATATGCAATATTCAGCAGAGGTACTCTTAATGTCATAAACAAAATCAGTTGAGATGATGAAAATATAGAATCGTTGATAACATCAATCATCAAATTTTGTATTCATTATCACATGTATTAGTTTTTTTAGCAAAATGTTTGATTAAGGTCATCATTTCATATGATGGAACTGGTTGATACAAGACAACCCAAATTGATGAATTTAGTGGTACCATGTGTATTTCATTGGATGGAACTTTAGGAATTAGTGATAGCATGTGTTTCCTTAATGTGATAATGAAATGCTTAACCAAGTGTGTTGTTTTTTTTCTTCTGTGTACCAGGTGGATGTTCCTTGCTCCTTGTAGCAATCAAGTTGAAGTGCCTCGATTTTGTGTGTTTGTGTTTCTGTGTGTTCCTGTAGACTCCTGCTGCTGGGATCTGGTGTTCCCTGTGACTGGGCTCACAGTTCCCTTCATTGGGAATTCATGTACACTGAGTCGGGGGATAAGTGCCCGCAAACCACGAACTTTGTGTGCTTGGTTTTGAAACCCCACATTGTTCAGGACCTTGTGCGTTTGGTTTACACCCCACATTGTCTGCATGATTGTTCGCCACAGGGGAAGTGAACACCTGTGAAAAAATTCAATTATACAAAGCAAAGATAAGGACCTTGTGCGCTTGGTTTACACCCCACATTGTCTGCATGATTGTTCGCCACAGGGGAAGTGAACACCTGTGAAAAAATTCAATTATACAAAGCAAAGATAAGGACCTTGTGGAAATCTTGATTGAAAAAGTTTACACCCCACATTGTCTGCATGATTTGTTCGCCACATCTTGAGTTATAACACCTGTTGTAAAAAATTCAATTATACAAAGCAAAGATAAGGACCTTGTGCGCTTGGTTTACACCCCACATTGTCTGCATGATTGTTCGCCACAGGGGAAGTGAACACCTGTGAAAGCCATTGAATGAAAACAAAAAACATTATTTGAAAAACAGTGAAAATCTTGATCTGAAAAATCATTTGAAAATACAGTGCAAGCCAAAGTTATTTTTTCAAACGACGTAATCTTGATATTATATTATTTGTCGTTGTATATAAAAAATTTGCATACATTGGTTAGCTAATGTAGTTGTTGGAACTATTTTGAAATTACAGTTTGTTCATACCGTATGTTTATAGAGCATTGACCCATAAGTGCTAGTCTGTTTATTAAACATTGTAAAGTTTGGTACTGCTGTACCATCGAAATTGTTTGCCGCTTAAGTCATAACGTAAATCTCAATTTGCGGGATTCACATTTGATAAATCATAGCGTGCAACCTGAATTATTTTGTTCCAAATTGTGAAACGTGCGCTTGATAATTCATAACGCGCGACCGGAGTAAACTAGTATTTATCATAGCGTCATTACGTGATTACTGGCTACATTGGATCATAGCGCATTCTGCTTCGTTCCATCTTGACAATTGAATCGTAACGTATTCTTGTTGACGGTTTTGTATTGTAATAAACAATTGTTTATTGAAATATATCGTTGTATAGGTCGTTCTATCTTTCCATTGTACAGAACTCGGTTGTTACACCATCTATGATTTTTATGTATACTAGTCATATATTCATCCAGATTTTTTCACACCCACCGAATGATATTAGTATATGAGAACAACTATACACACTTCCAGTCAATTGAATCATTTGCTTAGTTCCATTCTAAAACGACTGTATACTGGTAATAAAAGACTGAGTTATGGGTAAATGCCGTAAAAAGAGTGCAGACCAAAGGAGAAAGGAACAGAAGCTAAAAAGGCAAGCAACCAAGCAAACGAATGAGGGTATAGCCAAAGTTCAACCATTGAAAAAGAGCAAAAATCGAAAGGAATATATGAAGCAATTGAGAAGTGAGGAGACATCTGAAACTAGACAAAGTAGGCTTGAATCTGTGAAGAATAAAATAGCTGAACTAAGGTCAAATGAATCTTATGATCAGACACAAGCTAGACTTGAAACTCAGAGAAGTCATAAGTCTAAACTTAGGTCAAATGAATCTCATGAACAGACCCAAGCTAGACTTGAAACTGAGAGAAGTCATAAGTCTAAACTTAGGTCAAATGAATCTGAACAGACCCAAGCTAGACTGAACAGAACCAAGCTAGACTTGAATCTATG
Organism: Urechis unicinctus; assembly: GCA_034190875.2. NCBI lineage: Eukaryota > Metazoa > Annelida > Polychaeta > Xenopneusta > Urechidae > Urechis > Urechis unicinctus. The sequence goes on along the minus strand of CM067343.1, from coordinate 73,508,330 downwards.
AAAAGTCATATAGCTGAAATAAGGTCAAATGAATCTACTGAACAGACCCAAGCTAGACTTGAATCTATAAAAAAGTCATATAGCCGAAATAAGGTCAAATGAATCTACTGAACAGACCCAAGCTAGACTTGAATCTATGAAGAATCATATAGCCGAAATAAGGTCTGAATCTACTGAACAGACCCAAATGACTTGAATTTATGAAGAATCATATGTCTGAACTGAGGTCAAATGAATCTAATGATAAAAGACAATCAAGACTCTCAACTATGAGAACAAGCGCAGCAAATATGAGATCAAGTGAAACTCCTGATAAAAGACTCAAACGATTAGAAACAGAGAAAGTATCAATGCAAGTCAGGAGATGTGGTAAGAATCAGGTCATACCAACATGCCAAGATGTTGTTGAGCAATATCAAAGGACTGTAAAGAATACTTGTGACTATGTCTGCATCTGTTGTCATAGACTGATGTACAAGTCGGCAGTTGTGGAATTTAAGGAGAACAAATACGTCAAAAACACCTGAAGCTTTGTTGAAAAGCATACTGACTCATCGAATTGTATCAGCTGGAAATAAAGAGTGGATTTGTGAAACCTGCCAAAGAACAATAAAGCGTGGAAAGATGCCAGCGCAATCAAAAGCTAACAAACTTCACTTGGTCACTCCTCCAGTTGAACTAAATGATCTCAACACATTGGAAGTTAGATTGATCTCAAAGAGAATTCCATTCATGAAAATGGTTGGCTTGCCTCGAGGTAGACAACATGCAATTCATGGACCAGCAGTTAATGTTCCATCAAAAGTCGATGATGTTTGCGAACAATTTCCTCGATTGCCTTCTGAAATGCAAATGATTCCATTGAAACTGAAACGCAGACTGAAGTACAAGTCGCATTACATGTATGAGTATGTTAGACCCTCAAAAGTCATGGAAGCTCTGAGGTGGCTTAAAGCAAACAATGCCTTGTATAGTGATATTCACATCAATGATTCCTGGTCAGAAGATTCTGTCAAAGACAATGTAGAATTGTGGCAAGCAATGACTGAGTCACGTTCAGATGATAACATTGGTCACGAGTCAAATCCCGCAAATCAAAACTCTGAGGAATGGAATGTAAATGAGTTGGAATCAAACCTGGCAGAGTCAACTCATGAAACACATCGCATTGAAATAATGGAAAGTATTGAGATGGAACCAGAATTACCTGTTTCAAATGCTGTGATACAAAACTCAAACAGAGAAGCAAATGATGAGATTGAATCAGAATTGGCTGTCACACAAAACCCAGAAAAAATGGAAATTGATGAGGCAGAATTAGAGTTGGCTGAGTATAAAGTTCAAGCACGAGACAGGGAGAGATTAGTCAATGAAGAGATGGAAACTGAATTAGCTATGAAAGAAACTGATTGCGAAACACAAGTGTCAAATGAAACAGACAAAACTGAAGCAGCTTCATGCAACTTTAAATGGGAAGGAAGGCATGATGTCTCGTCATCTTCTAAGCAAACTGAATTTGCCCTTTATGATGTACCAAGAGATGGCAATTGCTTGTTTACATCTGTCTGTTATCATTTAGATACAAAGAGTGTTTTCACAACAACACCTGGATTACTGAGAAAACAATTAGCCAAGTATATGTCCAACCATTCAGAGAATTACAAAGAATTTGTATGTGCAAGAATTGAGACTGACAATCTCAGAATGCAGACACAGAACAACCAAGAGAAGTAGATATTGTCATTGCCAATGTGGCTGATCATAGAGACAGACAAGAAATTCAATGGCTGACATATCTTGATGATCTAGAAAGTGGAAATCAATGGGGTGAACATATAGCATTGCAAGCTATGGCAGATATGTTTTCTCTTCATGTTGAAATACATAGATCTGAGCCAGACGAAATCTTGACTGTATGTTCAAGGCACAGCTGTGAGCACATATTCCACCTAGCACTGCAGGGACAGTATCACTATGATGCCCTTGATCCAGTAATTGTACAAAACATCACCTTGAACACAGGTTCTACAACGCAAAGTGCAATTATGCAGTGTGATGAGTCAGAGAAAGAAAAAGCAGAGACTGTTGAAGATGACAATGCTTTTGAAGCCACTGCAGGTGTCTGTGGACTACCTTATGAGACCAGTATGATCAATACAAACCCTGACATGACATGCAAAGTGATCAATGTTGCTCCAGCGGAGTCCGGGAAACCAATTCCTCTTCTTACTGATCCAAATTTTGAAGAGCTAGCTAATCCTGACAAATATCCTGATGGTTCAAATGCTCTGTCTACGGAACGCTTGGTCAAGTTGCATCCTCGCAAGTACTTTAACCAAAGACTTTTGGATTGTGATGGGAGGTTTGCTAAATCAATTGAATATCTACTCAGTGCTCAATACGCAACAGAGAATGCACAAGTTCAAAGCATCATTAACCACGTAGTGTTCCGTAGAGCACAAGGCACTATGCATCAAGGAAAACCACTAACAGTTGGTGATGTGAAAAAATTTGATACTATTGGAAATTTTATCAAATTTGACCATGCTTACAAATTTTGAAGAATGTGAGAGGATCACCTGCCTACTTTCAATCTCTTTATTATGATGTTCTAGCAATGGTTAGACAACTTGGAATTCCCACATGGTTTTTCACTGTTTCTGCAGCAGATATGCAATGGCCTGACTTGCTACAGAGCATAGCCCGTCAATATGGAAAAATATTGAGTGATGATGATGTCAAAAAACTATCTTTTGAAGAAAGAAGCATGTGGCTGCGAACAAACCCAGTCACAGCTGCACGCCATTTTCAGTATAGACTGGAGGTGTTATTCAGAGATGTTCTCAAATCAAAAGCACACCCAATTGGAGAAATTGTTGATTATGCAATCAGAATAGAGTTTCAGGCCCGTGGCTCACCTCATGCACACACCTTATTGTGGGTCAAAAATGCTCCCAAACTCGATGAAAACTCTGATGAAGAAATCTGCGAGTTTGTTGATAAACATATCTCAGTGTCAAAGGCCCAAATAGAAAACATAGATTATGTATCTAAGCTACAAAGTCACAAACACTCAGCTTCATGTCGCAGAAAGGGGAAATGCAGATTTGATTACCCGAAACCTCCTAGCCCACAAACACTCATCGCAAGAGAATCACAAGATGCAGAGAAAATCAAAGAAGCGGAAACTGTGCTTGAAAAGGTCTAGAGTCATGACTGATAAAGAAACACAAGGAGACATATCTCTGGATGAATTGCTAGAGAAAGCCGATATAAACACTGATGACTATATCAAAGCCTTGAAAGTGTCAGAAAAAGGAACACATGTTGTGTTACAACGTCAACCATGTGACATCAACACCTCTCCTTTTAATCCAACTGTCTTGCAAGCATTCCAGGCCAATATAGATTTGCAATTTATTGTGGATGCATATGCATGTATCATGTACATTTGTTCTTATGTCACAAAGAGTGAACATGGCATGGGTCAGTTGTTGAAAACAAGCAGCTAATGAGTACAAAGACAGAGAAGTGAGGGAAATGTTGAGATATGTTGCATCCACATTTCTAAACAACAGAGAATTGAGTGCACAAGAAGCAGCGTACAGAATCCTGTCAATGCCCATGAGACGATTGAGCCGAAGGGTTATTTTTGTAGACACAAATCCTAAGGCAGAACGCAGTGCAGTTTTGAAACCAAATTATCAGCTGGAAAACAAAGAGGATTGCGATGAAGATATCTTTCAAAAGAACATTGTGATCAGATATGGTGCTAGACCAGTGGAACTTGAACAAATGTGTCTTGCTGAATTTGCTAGCACCTACACTGTTTCACTTGTTGAAAGAGAATATGATCAGGATGATTCTGTACCAGTTGTACTGGATGAAAATGATGAGTCTATAGCACAACAAAGACCTGAACTGCCAAAACGCATTGTGCTAGCAAACGGAATGGGTCAAATGCACAGACGTAAATGTCAGGCTGTTATACGATTCAAAAAGTACCGTTCAGCAGACGATTCAAGCAACTTCTACAGAAGCAAGTTGATGCTATTTGTACCATGGCGAAACGAAGAATGTGACTTACTTGGCACTTATGGCGACTTCCGCACACACTATATTGCTCGGAAAAATGAATGCATGGCAATAGAAAGGCAGTTCACCCAAAACATGGAATTGATTGATGAAGCTATTCATGAACATGCAGTCAATGGTCCGCCAGTTCACATGTGGTCAAACGTAGCTCCACAAACAGAACAACAAGATTCTGATGACCGTGCTAAAGGTGTTGAATTAGAAACAGACATAGAGCAGGAAGATCTTGATGCTAATGCTCAGCTTATTGAACGCCCATGTGGCAAACCATCCTCAGACATTGTGGCTCGATATGAATCAGTTGTCGATAAAGAAAGAATTTCTCCTCCTGAATATAGGGAGATGGTGCGAAAGCTGAATACTAAGCAGAGGCAGATTGTATTCTATCACAGGCAATGGTGTAAGAAAGCAGTCATATCAATGAAACAGGGCAAAAGTGTTGAACCATACAGAGTATTTTTAAGTGGTCCAGGTGGAGTTGGTAAAAGTCATGTCATAAAGCTGATTTGTTCTGACACCAAGAGAATTCTACCTTTGAGCAATCAGATGAATCCAACTGATATGATGACCCTTGTCACAGCACCCACGGGCGTAGCTGCATTCAATGTAGGAGGCTTGACTATTCATTCCGCATTATTGCTGACAACTGGAAGATTTGGTTCTAGTGAGTCACTCACATGTGAAAAACTCAATTCTCTCCGCATGAAAATGGAAAATTTGCACTTGATGGTCATTGATGAAGTTTCCATGGTTGGATCAGACATGCTATTAAGCATACACAAGAGACTAAATGAAATCAAAGGAGTGAAGGATGATGAAACCACGTTGTTTGGTAATGTGTGTATTCTAGCAGCTGGTGACCTATACCAACTTGCTCCAGTGAAACAAAATCACATTTTTGACCCTGTTGGTAACCCAGTTGCAAGATTATATGGTTCACTGTGGAAGGATGATTTTCAATTACATGAACTTGATGAAATCATGCGGCAGAAAGATGACTCTTTCTTTGCAGATTTGCTCTGTAGAATACGAACAGGGGAGTGTACTGATAGTGACTTGAAAGTGCTTCAGTCGAAAGAGATCAGACATGGTGATGCAAATTACCCCAAAGACATCCTACATGTATTTGCCTTGAATCGTGATGTTGATAATTGGAATGCTGAGAGACTGAATGCTCTAGCTCCTAGACAAGAGGATCGTGTCATTATCAAAGCAGTTGATGATAAAGGAGACAGCACTGGACTCATTGATTTGCAAAACTTTGGTGGATCAAAATCCCGTACTGAAACTGGAGGACTACACACAATACTAGAGCTATGTATTGGTGCTAAAGTAATGGTTGTATACAATGTGGATACATCAGATGGTTTGGTCAATGGTGTCATAGGAACAGTCACTGCAGTAATCATAGACAACTCACAAAAAGTGTTGGTTGTATTGGTTAGATTTGACAATGAGAATGTTGGCAAAAAGGCAATTGCTGCTAGCAAATGGAAACGCCAATATCCAGATTCAGTCCCATTGTTCGACTTGAAGGTCACTACGAAAAAAACAAGCGAAAAGGTGCAAAAGTTGCTCGACGTCAGTTTCCACTCACTCTGGCATGGGCTGTTACCATTCACAAATGTCAAGGTATGACTGTTGAACAAATTGTTGTCAGCATGAAGGAAGCAGCCAAATTCGGAAAAGGACAAGCTTATGTTGCATTCAGTCGAGTAAAGAAACTGTCAGGTCTATATATCACTGATTTCAATGTCAAAGCAATCAAAACAAATGCAAAAATTGACGAAGAGATGAAGGATATGCAAACAAAGTGCATACCACAGTTTGATTCACCAAGTCTCATTGCTCTGAGTTACCCAGAATGGTTGACAGTCGGCCATCTGAACATAAGACATTTCTTTGACAAACAAGTTGACCTCAATTGCCTGGAAGAAAAGAAAATTCTGTCCCAAACCGATGTAATGTGTTTCACAGAAACATACCTCACTCCTCAGCATGACATAGACGATTTCCTGCAAGAGCATGATTACATTGCTTTCCGGGAAAACATTCCATCCCAGACTGATCATAATGGCCAGCATGGCATCATGATATGCGTATCAAAACGACTGCAACCAATAGCACTAGATCAGATCAAAGTTACAGGATTAGAGTCATCTGTTGTTTGCTTACAAACATCCAAATCCCGTATAGTTGTGGCCGCTGTGTATAGAAAACCTTCGCAATCTATGACCAATTTCATACACATGATGGAAAAACTGTTACACCTTATGCCTTTGCAAGTGCCAACGTTTGTGCTTGGAGATTTTAATGATGACCTACTGAGAGGTAACACCTCAATGCTAAAAACTCTGATGAATGGACATGGTTTCCAACAATATGTCGAAGTACCCACAACTGACAATGGAACATTAATAGACCACATTTATTTCAACCGAGAAGCAGAGAACCATATTGATGTCCATGATGTATATTATTCTGATCATGACTCAGTGTTTATCACCTCCAAGGTGATGACATTTTTAGATCGAATGTTTTCAATGTAATAAATGAGATTGAAGTGATATATATTTAATCGATTGAATGATTAATCAGGTTTATCATGTGATCATTTCAGATCAAATGTTTTCAATGTAGTTAATGAGATTGAAATGATATAATTAATCGATTGAATTTAATGGATCATGGATGAAGTAAATAACAATTTACTCAAATTAGATTAATTGAATTTCATAACAACAATAGCTTGAATCTAAATTATATGATAGACATTGAATAATTAATGGGTCAATTTTAACAAAACTATTTATGTTATATATGCAATAGGTGTGAAAGTTTTATATTAGCCCAGTCCGAGAGTCCGACCTAACTACCATTCACTGTAGCAGGGATCACCCACCTACCCTCTCAAAACAATGGGCGAAAATGATGACAAAAACAGCTTAGCTATGAATGTTTATGTTAGCCCGGTAACCAGACCTTATTGTCATTCACTTTACTTTAGCAGGGACCACCCACCAGCCCGCAAAAACAAAAAACAATGGGCGATAATGATGACAGAAACTTCTTCAAGGAAACCTCAGTGCCGTCAGTGAACATTATAACGACCAACCAGCCATTATTAACAGCAAAAAGTATTATATCTGATGTGGCCTCATTAAGAATCGACAAACTGACTCCAATAGATCGGTGAACTGACATGCAAAAAGTATATATATTCGAACTTTGACAAGCCGGCCATGATGGTCCCAACTCGATTCCAGACCAAGTCGTACCCAAACCAACTCATATCCCCTGAATCCGCCACGGATGTACTGTAAATCTCGATGTTAAGCTCGAATGGATAATGTTGAATGTGGATTTGCTACAAACAATATGTAACAACACCGGTCAGACAGTATAAATGTGTTCAAAGGAACGTAATATCTTAAAGTATCTCAGTCCGGTGCGAATACCAGAGCTATTATAGATGGATAATTTCTGCCTGTGGTAAAGAATATAATACAAGAGTATATTAAGTGGGAAAAATTAATGAGACCAGTATGATACCAAAACAATACGAAAGATACAGAGTAAGGTATGTAAAGGGTTTAATAACACACCAATACTAATATAATGCCTATTATAGTAAAGTAACTTTGCCCCCCCCCCCCCCCCCTACAACCTACGGCAAACCGGAGACCTGCCCCTGTACCCACAGGGGGAGATAATGGGATGGGGTGGTGTCATGCGGATACCGTAACACTGATTAAGGTAAGTCAATCTATGACTTTGTATCAATGAGGATTTTCTTTAGTATCACAATTTCACATTGATTAATTAAAAGCGACCCTTTGTTTTTGCTACAGAAAAAAGATCAGCGCAGCAAATGAGTAAATAGTGGTCCGACCGAGGTGCAACCCACGGATAACAGGTTGCCCTCCCAACCTACGGCAAACCGGAGAACTGCCCCTGTACCTACAGGGGGAGTTAAGGGGATGGGGTGGTGTCATGCAGATACCGTAACAATGAGTAAGGTAAGTTAATCTATGACATTGTACCAGTGAGGATAATCTTTAGTATCACAATTTCACATTGATTAATTAAAAGCGACCCTTTGTTTTTGCTACAGAAAAAAGATCAGCGCAGCAAAAGAAAAAATTACGTTGTCAAGTGTTCTTCTCTAACCGTATACTGCTGTGCATCCGGTCAAAAAAAATACTTGCTGTCTACGACAAACCTGACAATAACACTATGAAAATGACAAATGTTTACCACAATTGGCTTTTTGGATATCTACTTCCCATTTTCTCTCTATGTAACATGTGTTGTGGAAAAGCAAATGGGACTTTTATAGTGATTAGTAGCAATATACATAATATGCTTACAGTTTTTTTTACATTTGTAGTAGACGAACATAGTTAAATGAAAGATGAATGTCATGAAATTAATTAGCTCCATAATGATAGCCTTGATTGAGTGTATGTTAATGCAATGCAGTGAATTATGATTGTTAAAACTATGTACACAGAGGGTAATTGACACATATGACTAAACAACATAGCCTCACAATCCTAGCACTGTCTAGAAATGTTACGTGCTAAGAACTAATGAACGTTGTAATATAATCGTAGCACTGCTCTGAGACTTGATATCCGGAGGGAAATTGGGATCTGAGTGCAGAAAACACAACGATATGTTAATAGCCCTTCCCAGAGACTTTATATCCGGAGGGAAATTGAGATCTGGAACAGGGCAACATTGCAATATCATCATAGGAACTGTAAATTGAGACTACCCCAAATATTGAGGTATGTGTACTGCTCTGAGACTTGATATCCGGAGGGAAATTGGGATCTGAGTGCAGAAAACACAACGATATGTTAATAGCCCTTCCCAGAGACTTTATATCCGGAGGGAAATTGAGATCTGGAACAGGGCAACATTGCAATATCATCATAGGAACTGTAAAACTGGGACTACCCCAAATATTGAGGTATGTGTACCTGGTCAATTAACATTTATGATAGTACGTACGTGGTATTTGATGTGAATTTAGCTGTATAATTGTAGTAGTTGAATTAGGAGAACATAGATAACTGAAACATGGATGTCATGAAATTAATAACACCATGATTATAGCCTTGATTGCGTGTATATTAATTCTATGTGGTGTATTATGATCATTAAGACTTTATACCCATAGGGTACACCCCGTGTTCACCAGAGAGTTATGACCATAATATAACGTCTAAATATTTGTTGATATGTTGTGCTTTATGTGATATGTCACTGCAAATTGATAGCATATAAACATTTTCTTTGACCATACGAATTTCTTGTATCACCTACCTTAGTATATATCTGAGATGATTGAAATAAATTTAGCTATTCAATTACATTGTTTTTCTATGAATATATCATGACGTTGATGATGTTGCCAATTATGATGGTGATATCATGACCAGTTTTAAATGCCGGGGTTGTATTCACAATGTAACTCACTCAACAGAGTAACGCGGACCGAGTCAAATCCAGTACACGGACATAATTTTTTTTCCGAATTTTCGTGCCACAACAATTATTTCATCTAATTTCAATAGAACACGATTCGTGCTGTCGATGACAACAGCTGAGCAGATTTTTATGATTATAGAACTGATATTTACGATTTTATTAGCAATCGAAAATTTGACGAAAATTGACTGAGTGAAATTTGTTTTTTCAACTCGACGCGCTTTGAAACCGACGAATATTTTGACAGCATATGTCAAAACTAAAGTTTGGCAATTGTATCAGCTTTCAGAAAATGTTAATTTTGTCACGATCGGACGATAATTAGTGAATTTATAGCGAAATAAATAAATTGAGAGATTTTGGTTACCAGAAATTTTCGATCTGCTACAATTTTTTTAACAATGCATTATTTACAACTAAGTATATTTAGAAAAAGTTTACAATTACATTACACTTTCAGAATATCTAAACTGTTTTTAAATGGAACTCTAAAGCATGGACGTATTGAGCATTGAACTTGTGTCATTTTTTGAAAACTTTGATGCTATTGCAACCGGAAGTGACGTCATCGACATTTATGATATTTTAGGATACGTCTTGGTATGCTGCGGAAAACATGTGAACCAATTTTTATTACAATCGGACATGTATTGACGATTTTATAGGCGCTCAAAATATTCATGAAACTTATGTTGCCATTTGGACCGATACCACTTTTTTTCGACCTTAGGCGCTTGGGAAAAACCATTGGTTGGATCGCCGTATATGTCATTAGAAAAAGTTTGCAATTTGAATGAGCTACACGATGGTGTAATCATATTGAGTGTTTAGCTGTTGTTGGCACCTGTTATATTTATGATATATATATGACAATACAGATCAGTGTGCTAGGCCGCTTGGCGTAGCGGTATAGTTTTAGACTTCCATGCCAGAGGCCGGTGTTGAAATCCAGTACACGGACATAATTTTTTTTGCGAATTTTCGTGCCACAACTATTTCATCTAATTTCAATAGAACACGATTCGTGCTGTCGATGACAACAGCTGAGCAGTTTTTTATGACTATAGAACTGATATTTACGATTTTATTAGCAATCGAAAATTGGACGAAAATTGACTGAGTGAAATTTGTTTTTTCAACTCAACGCGCTTTGAAAACGACGAATATTTTGATAGCATATGTCGAATCCAAAGTTTGGCAATTGTTTCAGCTTTCAGAAAATGTTAATTTTGTTACGATCGGAGGATAATTAGTGAATTTATTGCGAAATAAATAAGTTGAGAGATTTTGGTTACCAGAAATTTTCGACCTGCTACAATTTTTTTAACAATGCATTTTTTACAACTAAGTATATTTAGAAAAAGTTTACAATTACATTACACTTTCAGAATATCTAAACTGTTTAAAAATGGAACTCTAAAGTATGGACATATTGAGCATTGAACTTGTGTCATTTTTTGAAAACTTTGATGCTTTCGTGACCGGAAGTGACGTCATCGACATTCATGATATTTTTGGTTACGTCTTGGTATGTCGCTGAGAACATGTGAACTAAAATTTTATTACCATCAGACATGTATTGACGGTTTTATAGGCGCTCAAAATATTCATGAAACTTTTGTTGCCATTTGGACCGATACCACTTTTTTTCGACCTTAGACGCTTGGGAAAACCATTGGTTGGATCGCCGTATATGTATTTAGAAAAAGTTTGCAATTTGAATGAGCTACACGATGGTGTAAAGTTTGTAACGATCCGACCATTATTAACGGAGTTATTCGAGGTACTAGATTTTCACTTATTCAATGACCCTGACCTTAGTTTTGGGTCAAGGTCAAAACAAAACATCTCGGTTCTGCGCATCATTGACGCCTAACGATTGTTTGAAAAAAAAATTGGAAAATTTTAAAAATTGCGACCTGTATCGTGTAACAAAAAAAAGTTACAAACATCCGGACATACATACAAACATACAAACCGGACCGATCGCCATAACTTGGCGTTCCGAAAACGCCAAGTTAACAAGAGGCCCATGGGAACATGTGGGAACTTGGCGAACTGCATCTAATTAATTGGAGAGATTTTCAGAATGGGGCCTTAATTGACCAAAATGAAATTTTCCTGAAGCAAGTTGGTAAAGTTCCCCCATGTACCCTTGGGCCTCTAGGTGATGTAGCGCGGGAGGCGCTGCGATTTGACCTGATTCCCGCAGCCAGCCGCTTCTCTCAAGCCGCGCTGGGCCGCTCGGGATTCCTTTGTTCTGCGCGACAGGGCGGCTGCAGTGAAGAGCCAGCAGAATTGACACCCACTGTACTTCAAACTTACTTTGTGAGAAAACTGTTGGATATTTAGAGCTGAAAATTATACACTTTGTTCAGAATTGAATGGGCTTCCTTCTCGAGCAAACCAATTCACGATACGACCATTCACGACAGAGAAACGACGCGATAACTTCAGATTTCAGTCGAATTATAACTTTGATTCGTTCGTGACCGGAAATGACGTCAGCGACTTCCCTAAAAGAATTATAATTCGGTTGACGCTCTCCATGGTAACATTCGAACCAAGTTTTATGATCCTCGAACGAATATTGTCGATTTTATAAGCGATCGAAAAAAAATTACCAATTTTAGCTGTTTTCCGAACATTTACCGGCGATTCGTGAGAAAACTACGCATAATTCCTGCTGCTACACTGCGTACGAAATGTTACTCAAAAAGTAACCTTCAAATTCATGTTTAAATTTTCAAAATCGACCCAGTAGTATTAAACATATTGGGGTGTTAATGCATTTGGGGGGTCACTTTTTAACTTTAAGCTCAGTTTGTGAGAAAACTATAAGACATAAACAATTAGATGAATAAGTTTCAAGTTCGGAAGTGCATGGGCTACCTTCAGGTGCAAACATTTTTACGATACGACCATTAACGACGGAGTAATGACGCGATAAATTCGGATTGCACAGCTAAATAACGTTGTTTTGCTCGTAACCGGAAGTGACGTCATCGACATAAAAAACCACTTATCTTCCGATAGCCAGTGCTTCTGTGAACATTCGACCCAATTTTTATGACTATCCATCGAATATTGTTGAAGTTATAAGCGATGGAAAAATGTGGTAAAATACTACTACAAATTTTCGAGTGGGGGCTACGGGGCGAAATATGCATATTTTTTCATGATATTTGATATGGAAAGTTGGCGAATAAATCAGGCTACAAGGAACTGTAAACTTTTTAAAAATCATACCATAGGTTAAGATGATATGAAGGATTGAAAAATTCACAATATGACCTTGACCTTAATATGAGGTCAAGGTCAAAACAAAACCTCTCGGTTCTGCGCATCACTGACGCCTAACGATGGGTGAAGAAATAATTGGAAAATTTCAAAAACTGCGACCTGTATCGCGAAACAAAAAAAGTGTTACAAACAACGGGACATACATACAAACGTACAAACCGGGCCGATCGCCATAACTTGGCGTTATGACAACGCCAAGTTAACAAGAGGCCCATGGGTACATGGGGGAACTTGGCGAACTGCATTCAAACAATTGCAACAATTTCTGAATCGGGCCAAAATTGGCCAAAATCGGCCAAAAATTACCGAAGTTATCATGCCTCTTATGTTGAAAATCATTATGATTGCAAAGTGATTCATGGGAAATGAAAAATCATAACGTATAAATCATCATTACGTTATAATATATACAATAAGATGAATTAGTGGGCCGATATTGAAATTTGCCCATGGGCCTCAAGGTTTCCCCATGTAACAATGGGCCTCTTGTTTGTGTAGCACGAGAGGGAAATCATAAGGTACGTTATCATCGTTATGATGTCTAATGGGAACCATCGATAACCAAGGGTAATAAAGAAGTATTGACTGGCATGGTTTCGTTTGCTGTGTGTTGCATCGATATGCACATTTTTTTAGAGGACATTCATTTTTACAGTGAATTGGACTGGTCCGTATTGCTGCTTGCCGGCAGCAGCGACGACCTTTGTGAATCTATCAACCTTAAACATTCATTCAGAAGCCAAACAACATTAAGCAATAAAAAATCCGTATCAACCTATAATTAACAAAATTACTATGGATTTATCAATCATGTTGATTGTTTAGCTGTTGTTGGCACCTGTAATACTTATTATTTATATATGACAATGCATGTTAGTGTGCTAGGCCGCGTGGCGTAGCGGTACGGTTTTAGACTTCCATGCCAGAGGCCGGTGTTCAAATCCCGTACACGGACATAATTTTTTTTCCGAATTTTCGTGCCACAACAATTATTTCATCTAATTTCAATAGAACACGATTTGTGCTGTCGATGACAACAGCTGAGCAGATTTTTATGATTATAGAACTGATATTTACGATTTTATTAGCAATCGAAAATTTGACGAAAATTGACTGAGTGAAATTTGTTTTTTTCAACTCAACGCGCTTTGAAAACGACGAATATTTTGATAGCGTATGTCAATTATCAAAGTTTAGTAACTGTGTCAGCTTTTAGATAATGGTAATTTTGTTACGATCGGACGATAATAAGTGAATTTATTGCGAAATTAAAACGTTGAGAGATTTTGGTTACCAGAAATTTTCGACCTGCTACAATTTTTTTAACAATGCATTATTTACAACTAAGTATATTTAGAAAAAGTTTACAATTACATTACACTTTCAGAATATCTAAACTGTTTTTAAATGAAATTCTAAAGCATGGACGTATTGAGCATTGAACTTGTGTCATTTTTTATAAACTTTGATGCTTTCGTGACCGGAAGTGACGTCATCGACATTCATGATATTTTAGGATACGTCTTGGTATGACGCTGAGAACATGTGAACCAAATTTTATTACCATCGGACATGTATTGACGGTTTTATAGGCGCTCAAAATATTCATGAAACTTTTGTTGCCATTTGGACCGATACCACTTTTTTTCGACCTTAGACGCTTGGGAAAACCATTGGTTGGATCGCCGTATATGTATTTAGAAAAAGTTTGCAATTGGAATGAGCTACACGATGGTGTAAAGTTTTTAACAATCCGACCATTATTAACGGAGTTATTCGAGTTACTAGATTTTCACTTATTCGATGACCTTGACCTTAGTTTCTGGTCAAGGTCACAACAAAACCTCTCGGTTCTGGGCATCATTACCCCCTAACGATGGGTGAAGAAAAAATTGGAAAATTTTCAAAATTGCGACCTGTATCGCGGATCACAACAAATGGTATCTGATCGGCGCTCAACATATTCATGAAACTTTTGTTGCCATTTGGACCGATACCACTTTTTTTCGACCTTAGGCGCTCGGGAAAACCATTGGTTGGATCGCCGTATATGTATTTAGAAAAAGTTTGCAATTTGAATGAGCTACACGATGGTGTAAAGTTTGTAACGATCCGACCATTATTATCGAAGTTATTCGAGGTACTAGTTTTTCACTTATTCGATGACCCTGACCTTAGTTTTGGGTCAAGGTCAAAACAAAACATCTCGGTTCTGCGCATCATTGACGCCTAACGATTGGTGAAAAAAAAATTGGAAAATTTCAAAAATTGCGACCTGTATCGTGTAACAAAAAAAAGTTACAAACATCCGGACATACAAACATACAAACCGGACCGATCGCCATAACTTGGCGTTCCGAAAACGCCAAGTTAATAATTGACCAAAATGAAATTTTCCTGATGCAGTTGGTAAAGTTCCCCCATGTACCCTTGGGCCTCTAGGTGATGTAGCGCGGGAGGCGCTGCGATTTGACCTGATTCCCGCAGCCAGCCGCTTCTCTCAAGCCGCGCGCTGGGCCGCTCGGGATTCCTTTGTTCTGCGCGACAGGGCGGCTGCAGTGAAGAGCCAGCAGAATTGACACCCACTGTACTTCAAACTTACTTTGTGAGAAAACTGTTGGATATTTAGAGCTGAAAATTACACACTATGTTCAGAATTGAATGGGCTTCCTTCTCGAGCAAACCAATTCACGATACGACCATTCACGACAGAGGAACGACGCGATAACTTCAGATTTCAGTCGAATTATAACTTTGATTCGTTCGTGACCGGAAATGACGTCAGCGACTTCCCTAAAAGAATTATAATTCGGTTGACGCTCTCCATGGTAACATTCGAACCAAGTTTTATGATCCTCGAACGAATATTGTCGATTTTACAAGCGATCGAAAAAAAATTGCCAATTTTAGCTGTTTTCCGAACTTTTACCGGCGATTCGTGAGAAAACTACGCATAATTCCTGCTGTTACAATGCGTACGAAATGTTACTCGAAAAGTAACCTTCAAATTCATGTTTAAATTTTCACAATCGACCCAGTAGTATTAAACATATTGGGGTGTTAATGCATTTGGGGGTCACTTTTTAACTTTAAGCTCAGTTTGTGAGAAAACTATAAGACATAAACAATTAGATGAATAAGTTTCAAGTTCGGAAGTGTATGGGCTACCTTTAGGTGCAAACATTTTTACGATACGACAATTAACGACGGAGTAATGACGCAATAACTTTCGATTGCCCAGCTAAATAACGTTGTTTTGCTCGTAACCGGAAGTGACGTCATCGACATAAAAAAATCACTTATCTTCTGATAGCCAGTGATTCTGTGAACATTCGACCCAATTTTCATGACCATCCATCGAATATTGTTGAAGTTATAAGCGATGGAAAAATGTGGTAAAACACTACCACAAATTTTCGAGTGGGGGCTACGGGGCGAAATATGCATATTTTTTCATGATATTTGATATGGAAAGTTGGCGAATAAATCAGGCTACAAGGAACTGTAAACTTTTTAAAAATCACACCATAGGTTAAGATGATATGAAGGATTGAAAAATTCACAATGTGACCTTGACCTTAATATGAGGTCAAGGTCAAAACAAAACCTCTCGGTTCTGCGCATCATTGGTCCAAACCATTTTAAAAAAAAAAATCTGAAAAATTTCAAAAATTGCGACCTGTATCGCGAAACAAAAAAATGTTTACAAACATCCGGACATACATACATACATACATACACATACATACATACATACATACAAACATACAAACCGGACCGATCGCCATAACTTGGCGTTTCGATAACGCCAAGTTAACAAGAGGCCCATGGGAGCCATGTGGGAACTTGGCGAACTGCATCCAAATAATTGCAACATTTTCAGAACCGGGCCACAATTGACCAAAATCGGCCAAAAGTTACCAAAGTTATCATGGTTATAAAATTTTCGAGTGCGGGCTACGGGGCGAAATATGCACAATTTATCATGACAATTGATATGAACAATTGGCCAATAAATCATGCTACAAGGAACTATAAATCTTTTTAAAGTCGCACCATACGTTAGGGTGATATCAAGGATTGAGGCAAGGTTATCATGACCGGAAGTGACATCATCGACATCCACAATATTTAAGGATACGTCTTAGTATGTCTCGGAGAACATGTAAACCAATTTTTAGTACTATAGGACATTTATTGGTTGTTTTATACGCGTTCGAAATATTCATCAAACTATTGTTGCCATTTGGACTGATCCCTCGATTTTTCGACCTTAGACGCCTGGGAAAACCGTGGGTTGGATGGCATCATATGTCAATAGAGGTACACAATGGTGTAAAATTTGTAACAATCCGACCATTATTAGCGAAGTTATTCGAGATACTAGTTTTTCACTTTTTCGTTGACAACTATCTTATTTTTGGTCATGGTCAAAACAAAACTTATCGGTTTCTGCGTATCATTGCCGCCTATCGATTGAAGAATAAAGAAATTAAAAAAATTGTAGTATTGTCAACCAATTTTTATTAGCAACGGTTATGTAGGTCCGTATCCAAGAGGGTGACGGGTGAATCGGACAATACCCCCCACTCAGCCTCAGTATTTTCGCTCATATGCCAAATTTATCCTTTAATCATGGTCAGAATGGCAGTGTATGCTAGAAGATCTGCTTAGCTCATTTCAGATAATCCCTACATTAATTCCTAGTAACGGGTCTGAAGTTTACAATTACATTACACTTTCAGAATTTTAAGGTGTTTTAATATCAAATTATTATGCCCGTATATATTAAGCAGTGAATGCGATTGGCCAAGATTACTAGGCGAATACAATTTCGCGATATTAACAATAGTCTCATGGTAAGTTAAGAATTGAGTTAGCCGCGGACGGTGGTAATATAAATTTATACCGGCGGCGTGCACAGCTAGAATTGGGTGGGCTTCCATAAAACTGTTTTCCGGGTTCATGATAGATTGACATTGATTTAGCTGGCAAAAAGAAATTAATAATATATTAATAAGTTTTCGCGGCGTGCCATAGTTGCCGCGTAAATGTCGTAATAATCGGACATTGGACTGGTCCGTATTGCTGCTTGCCGGCTTTACGCAAAGCGAGCTGGCAGCAGCGGTGACCTTTGTGAAACTATCAACCTTAAACATTCATTCAGAAGCCAAACAACATTAAGCAATAAAAAATCCGTATCAACCTATAATTAACAAAATTACTATGGATTTAATCAATCATGTTGAGTGTTTAGCTCTTGTTGGCACCTGTTATACTTATTATTCATATATGACAATGCATGCAGTGTGCTAGGCCGCGTGGCGTAGCGGCATGGTTTTAGACTTCCATGCCAGAGGCCGGTGTTCAAATCCAGTACACGGACATAATTTTTTTTCCGAATTTTCGTGCCACAACAATTATTTCATCTAATTTCAATAGAACACGATTCGTGCTGTCGATGACAACAGCTGAGCAGTTTTTTATGACTATAGAACTGATATTTACGATTTTATTAGCAATCGAAAATTTGACGAAAATTGACTGAGTGAAATTTGTTTTTTCAACTCAACGCGCTTTGAAAACGACGAATATTTTGATAGCATATGTCAATTATCAAAGTTTAGTAATTGTTGTCAGCTTTTAGAAAATGTTAATTTTGTTACGATCGGACGATAATTAGTGAATTTATTGCGAAATAAATAAGTTTGAGAGATTTTGGTTACCAGAAATTTTCGACCTGCTACAATTTTTTTAACAATGCATTATTTACAACAAGTATATTTAGAAAAAGTTTACAATTACATTACACTTTCAGAATATCTAAACTGTTTAAAAATGGAACTCTAAAGTATGGACATATTGAGCATTGAACTTGTGTCATTTTTTGAAAACTTTGATGCTTTCGTGACCGGAAGTGACGTCATCGACATTCATGATATTTTAGGATACGTCTTGGTATGTTCGCTGAGAACATGTGAACCAAATTTATTACCATCGGACATGTATTGACGGTTTTATAGGCGCTCAAAATATTCATGAAACTTTTGTTGCCATTTGGACCGATACCACTTTTTTTCGACCTTAGGCGCTTGGGGAAAACCATTGGTTGGATCGCCGTATATGTATCATTAGAAAAAGTTTGCAATTTGAATGAGCTACACGATGGTGTAAAGTTTGTAACGATCCGACCATTATTAACGGAGTTATTCGAGATACTAGTTTTTCACTTATTCGATGACCTTGACCTTAGTTTTGGGTCAAGGTCAAAACAAAACCTCGGGTTCTGCGCATCATTCACGCCTAACGATTGGTGAAAAAAAAATTGGAAAATTTCAAAAATTGCGACCTGTATCGCGAAACAAAAAAAGTGTTACAAACATCCGGACATACATACATACAAACATACAAACCGGGCCGATCGCCATAACTTGGCGAATGCGAATTCGCCAAGTTAACAAGATGCCCATGAAACCATGGGGGAACTTGGCCTTTTAAAAATGATAATTACCAAAAAAACCATAATTTATATACACCCAGGTATCATGAAAACCATTATGATTACAAAGTGATTCATGGGAAATGAAAAATCATAAGGCACAAATCATCATTACGTTATCATCGTTATGATGTCTAATGGGAACAATCGATAGCCCAGAGTGATAAAGAAGTATTGGCTGGTATGGTTTCGTTTGCTGTGTGTTGCATCGATATGCTAAATTTTTGAGGGGACATACATTTTGACAGTCAATTGGACTGGTTCGTGTTGCAGCTTGCCGGCTTCACGCAAAGTGAGCTGGCAGCAGCGGCGACCTATGTGAGACTATCAACCTTAAACATTCATTCAGAAGCCAAACAACGTTAAGCAATCAAAAATCCGTATCAATCAATAATGAACAAAATTACTATGGATTTATCAATCATGTTGAGTGTTTAGCTGTTGTTGGCACCTGTAATTCTTATTATGTATATAAGACAATGTATGTTAGTGTGCTAGGCCGCGTGGCGTAGCGGCACAGTTTTAAACTTACATGCCAGAGGCCGGTGTTCAAATCCCGTACACGGACATAATTTTTTTTCCGAATTTTCGTGCCACCACAATTATTTCATCTAAATTCTATAAAACACGATTAGTGCTGTCGATGACAACAGCTGAGCAGATTTTTATCATTATAGAACTGATATTTACGATTTTATTAGCAATCGAAAATTGGACGAAAATTGACTGAGTGAAATTTGTTTTTTTTTTTCAACTCAACGCGCTTTGAAACCGACGAATATTTTGATAGCATATGTCAACAATCAAAGTTTGGCAATTGTATCAGCTTTCAGAAAATGTTAATTTTGTTACGATCGGACGATAATTAGTGAATTTATTGCGAAATAAATAAGTTGAGAGATTTTGGTTACCAGAAATTTTCGACCTGCTACAATTTTTTTAACAATGCATTATTTACAACTAAGTATATTTAGAAAAAGTTTACAATTACATTACACTTTCAGAATATCTAAACTGTTTAAAAATGGAACTCTAAAGTACGGACGTATTGAGCATTGAACTTGTGTCATTTTTTGAATAGTTTGATGCTTTCGTGACCGGAAGTGACGTCATCGACATTCATGATTTTTTAGGACACGTCTTTGTATGTCGCGGAGAACATGTGAACCAAATTTTATTACCATCGGACATGTATTAACGATTTTATAGCCGCTCAAAATATTCATGAAACTTATGTTGTCATTCTGACCGATACCACGATTTTTCGACCTTAGGCGCTTGGGAAAACCGTTGGTTGGATGGCCCTGTATGTATTTAGAAAAAGTTTGCAATTTGAATGAGCTACACGATGGTGTGAACCTTTTTACGATCCGACCATTATTAATGGAGTTATTCGAGATACTAGTTTTTTCACTTATTCGATGACCTTGACCTTAGTTTTGGGTCAAGGTCAAAACAAAACCTCTCGGTTCTGCGCATCATTCATGCCAAGCGATCGACGAAAAAAAAATTGAAAAATTTCAAAAATTGCGACCTGTATCGCGAAACAAAAATTGTTTACAAACAAACATACATACATACATA
This sequence comes from Urechis unicinctus, assembly GCA_034190875.2. NCBI lineage: Eukaryota > Metazoa > Annelida > Polychaeta > Xenopneusta > Urechidae > Urechis > Urechis unicinctus. Next base: position 73,487,350 of record CM067343.1, on the reverse strand, counting down.
CATACAAACATACAAACCGCACTGATCGCCATAACTTGGCGAAAGCATTCGCCAAGTTAACAAGAGGCCCATGGGTACATGGGGGAACTTGGCGAACTGCATCCAAACAATTGCAACAATTTCTGAATCGGGCCAAAATTGGCCAAAATCGGCCAAAAAATTACCTAAGTTATCATGCCTTTTATGTTGAAAATCATTATGATTGCAAAGTGATTCTTGGGAAATGAAACATCATAACGTACAAATCATCATTACGTTATAATATATACAATAAGATGAATTAGTTGGCCGATTTTGAAATTTTCCTTATGCAGTTCGACAAGTTCCCCCATATTCCCTTGGGCCTCTTGCTTGTGTAGCGCGAGAGGCGCTGCGATTTGACCTGATTCCCACAGCCAGCCGCCTTTCTCAAGCAGCGCGCTGGGGCGCTGTGGATTCCTTTGTTCTGCGCGACAGGGCGGCTGCAGTGAAGAGCCAGCAGAATTGACACCCACTGTACTTCAAACTTACTTTGTGAGAAAACTGTTGGGTATTTAGAGCTGAAAATTATACACATCGTTCAGAATTGAATGGGCTTCCTTCTCGAGCAAACCAATTCCAAATACGACCATTCGCGACAGAGAAACGACGCGGTAACTTCAGATTTTAGTCGAATTTTAACTTTCACTCGTTCGTGACCGGAAATGACATCAGCGACATCCCCAAAATAATCATCATTCGGTACACGCTCTCCATGGTAACATTTTACCCACGTTTTGTGACCCTCGAACGAATATTGTCGATTTTACAAGTGATCGAAAAAAAAAAATTGCCAATTTTAGCTGTTTTCCGAACTTTTACCGGCGATTCGTGAGAAAACTACGCATAATTCCTGCTGTTACACAGTGTACGAAATGTTACTCGAAAAGTAACCTTCAGATTCATGTTTAAATTTTTAAAATCGACCCAGTAGTATTTAACATATTGGGGGGTGTTAATGCATTTGGGGGGTCACTTTTTAACTTTAAGCTCAGTTTGTGAGAAAACTATAAGACATAAACAATTAGATTAATAAGTTTCAAGTTTGGAAGTGTATGGGCTACCTTCAGGTGCAAACATTTTTACGATACGACCATTAACGACGGAGAAATAAAGCGATAAATTCGGATTGCACAGCTAAATAACGTTGTTTTGCTCGTAACCGGAAGTGACGTCATCGACATAAAAAAACCACTTATCTTCCGATAGCCAGTGCTTCTGTGAACATTCGACCCAATTTTTATGACCATCCATCGAATATTGTTGAAGTTATAAGCGATGGAAAAATGTGGTAAAACACTACCACAAATTTTCGAGTGGGGGCTACGGGGCGAAATATGCATATTTTTTCATGATATTTGACATGGAAAGTTGGCGAATAAATCAGACTACAAGGGACTGTAAAATTTTTAAAAATCGCACCGTAGGTTAAGATGATATCAAGGATTGAAAAATTCACAACGTGACCTTGACCTTAATATGAGGTCAAGGTCAAAACAAAACCTCTCGGTTCTGCGCATTATTAGTCACAATCATTTTTTTTTAAAAAAAATCCGAGAAATTTTCAAAATTGCTTTATAAGCACTGAAAATATTCATGAAACTTTTGTTGCCATTTGGACCGATACCACTTTTTTTCGACCTTAGACGCTTGGGAAAACCATTGGTTGGATCGCCGTATATGTATTTAGAAAAAGTTTGCAATTTGAATGAGCTACACGATGGTGTAAAGTTTTAAACAATCGGACCATTATTAACGGAGTTATTCGAGATACAAGTTTTTCACTTATTCGATGACCTTGACCTTAGTTTTTGGTCAAGGTCAAAACAAAACCTCTGGGTTCTGCGCATCATTGACGCCTAACGATTGGCGAAGAAAAAAATGGAAAATTTCAAAAATTGCGACCTGTATCGCGAAACAAAAAAAGTGTTTACATACATCCAAACATCCAAACATCCAAACTAACAAACTTACAAACCGGGACGATCGCCATAACTTGGCGTTCCAAAAACGCCAAGTTAACAAACCGGACCGAAACTTGGCGTTCCAAAAACGCCAAGTTAACAAGAGGCCCATGGGAGCCATGTGGGAACTTGGCGAACTGCATCCAAATAATTGCAACATTTTCAGAACCGGACCACAATTGACCAAAATCGGCCAAAAGTTACCTAAGTTATCATGGTTATCAAATTTTCGAGTGCGGACTACGGGGCGAAATATGCACAATTTATCATGACAATTGATATGAACAATTGGCCAATAAATCATGCTACAAGGAACTATAAATCTTTTTAAAGTCGCACCATACATTAGGGTGATATCAAGGATTGAGGCAAGGTTATCATTACCGGAAGTGACGTCATCGACATCCACAATATTTAAGGATACGTCTTAGTATGTCTCGGAGAACATGTAAAAACAATTTTTAGTACTATAGGACATTTATTGGTTGTTTTATACGCGTTCGAAATATTCATCAAACTATTGTTGCCATTTGGACTGATCCCTCGATTTTTCGACCTTAGACGCCTGGGAAAACCGTGGGTTGGATGGCATCATATGTCAATAGAGGTACACAATGGTGTAAAATTTGTAACAATCCGACCATTATTAGCGGAGTTATTCGAGATACTAGTTTTTCACTTTTTCGATGACAACTATCTTATTTTTGGTCATGGTCAAAACAAAACTTATCGGTTCTGCGTATCATTGCCGCCTATCGATTGAAGAATAAAGAAATAAAAAAATTGTAGTATTGTCAACCAATTTTTATTAGCAACGGTTATGTAGGTCCGTATCCAAGAGGGTGACGGGTGAATCGGACAATACCCCCCACTCAGCCTCACTATTTTCGCTCATATGCCAAATTTATCCTTTAATCATGGTCAGAATGGCAGTGTATGCTAGAAGATCTGCTTAGCTCATTTCAGATAATCCCTACATTAATTCCTAGTAACGGGTCTGAAGTTTACAATTACATTACACTTTCAGAATTTTAAGGTGTTTTTAATATCAAATTATTATGCCCGTATATATTAAGCAGTGAATGCGATTGGCCAAGATTACTAGGCGAATACAATTTCGCGATATTAACAATAATCTCATGGTAAGTTAAGAATTGAGTTAGCCGCGGACGGTGGTAATATAAATTTATACCGGCGGCGTGCACAGCTAGAATTGGGTGGGCTTCCATAAAACTGTTTTCCGGGTTCATGATAGATTGACATTGATTTAGCTGACAAAAAGAAATTAATAATATATTAATAAGTTTCGCGGCGTGCCATAGTTGCCGCGTAAATGTCGTAATAATCGGACATTGGACTGGTCCGTATTGCTGCTTGCCGGCTTTACGCAAAGCGAGCTGGCAGCAGCGGTGACCTTTGTGAAACTATCAACCTTAAACATTCATTCAGAAGCCAAACAACATTAAGCAATAAAAAATCCATATCAACCTATAATTAACAAAATTACAATGGATTTATCAATCATGTTGAGTGTTTAGCTGTTGTTGGCACCTGTAATACTTATTATTCATATATGACAATGCATGCTAGTGTGCTAGGCCGCGTGGCGTAGCGGCACAGTTTTAGACTTCCATGCCAGAGGCCGGTGTTCAAATCCAGTACACGGACATAATTTTTTTCCGAATTATCGTGCCACAACAATTATTTCATCTAATTTCAATACAACACGATTCGTGCATTTTTATGATTATAGAACTGATATTTACGATTTTATTAGCAATCGAAAATTGGACGAAAATTGACTGAGTGAAATTTGTTTTTTCAACTCAACGCGCTTTGAAAACGACGAATATTTTGATAGCGTATGTCGATTCGTGCTGTCGATGACAACAGCTGAGCAGATTTTTATGATTATAGAACTGATATTTACGATTTTATTAGCAATCGAAAATTGGACGAAAATTTACTGAGTGAAATTTGTTTTTTTCAACTCAACGCGCTTTGAAAACGACGAATATTTTGATAGCGTATGTCAATTATCAAAGTTTAGTAACTGTGTCAGCTTTTAGATAATGGTAATTTTGTTACGATCGGACGATAATTAGTGAATTTATTGCGAAATTAAAACGAATATCTAAACTGTTTAAAAATGGAGCTCTA
>CM067343.1:73453247-73476986 GCA_034190875.2 Urechis unicinctus | reverse complement strand
AAGATGATATATACAGTTAATGAAAGGGAATAATTTTAACTGTATATATAATGCATATATGTTGATGGACGATCCACTTCAGATCAGGTATTGACAGCTTCTACATGCTGTCCTATACATGGTATCAACCATTGGCCATCTTTATAACCCTCGTTATCGGTATGCTGGTCTCCTTCCTGGCCCGTAAGTCAATCCTAAACATGATTCATGTTTCCAATATCATCTCTGGATCGTATGTATAATAATATTGGACGTAAAGCAGCAGGACTTGTTCGGGTCGTCTCATTTCAATCACGGCCTACTGACATCCTGACTTCCCCCTCTATCTCTGTCTATGTGTAACAGGATACTTTGATCCCAGCCTGTGTGATATGAAAATAGAAGAAGTGTGTCTCATTAACTGGTCCAACGTGTTTTCACTTAATATAAATGGACCTACACATAAGGATATGGAAATGGTTGGTTATATATCGTATAAGATATATTGTGTTGCTTTGAATCTCACTAAGGATGAGTTTTCTCTGTCGTGGACCACTTCACCCTATTGCATATATTCTCATTGACAGCAGGTCAAGAAAGGTGCGCGCACTGAGTCGGATACTGGGCAGGTTGTACAGCCGCTCATCACGAATAATCCCGCCACAACGGAACTCACATTACGTCATTAGTTGATTGTATCACGACTTGATGAGTGGGATTGTGTTCTGTCACATGAGCAAATCATTGTTGAAGCCTTTATTATAAAATGACCAAAATTCTGTTGTAATAAACACTTTTTGGTCCGATTCTTTATTGATAATATTTGAGGGGATGTGATTCATAAACCAAATATTGCGCGCAGTAGACGGTACTAGACTAGAATAAAACGGGCTAAGTATTATAATCGGCCCACCTTCATATTAATGAATCATCACCATCCATGGATGTTGCAATATAGTGGATGTCATTGATGCTGACTACGCGCATCGGGTAAGCTGTGATGAGTGGTTGCGTTGTGTACATTCGGCGACATGACGACTTGGGGAAGATCCAGGTGGGTGGACAATAAATGAATGTACGACGCTTGGGGTGGAAGGAGTAATCATCGATCCAGAGGAGAAAAAAAATTGATGGAGAATTAAAACATTAAGGAAAATCAAATAGACCCCAAGTGATTGGAATCCTATCATCCGATTAGCAATTTTTACTGTAATGATGCCAAGACAATGTTTTATAGAATCATCAACCCACTCTCTTAGGATTGACAATGAGCATCCCTTGGTAGGCCTAGGAACGAACGTGAGACAATTGTAGATTGAATTCGTGTGGACACGGTCAGTCGGTCAAAAGAAGCGAGAAATGATAGTATGAGTCTTGAGATAACCAGTGACTGGACTAAGCACTTAGTGGTTTCGACAGTCAGCCTCTTTCGTTCATGGCTGATATTGCGGATGTGGAACCTTTCTGACTTGGCCATGTTGTGGACCTGGGCTGCCATTGAGAGAGACGAATCAAACATGGCCCGAGATTTATGATTGACCTCTTAGAGTTGAACTTGTGCTTGTTTGCAGTCAGACAGTGTTCTATAATCTTATATTCTTTTTGCAAGGCTGCTAAATCAAGGTTGTACGTAAAAGCACTATATGTGTAGTTAGTGAAAACCATGAACGTCGACCACATGGGATTTGATCAGATGGCCAAGATCAAGGATGCAGACGAGGAAAAGTAAGGGCCGAGAGCAGACCCTTGTGGAACGCCGAAACCCCTCAAGGGCATGTCCATTGATACCAAGGATCATATTGATCCTGTCAAGGAGTGTGGTGTGGTCAATTAGGTCGCAAGGAGCACTTTAGTCGAGAAGGATGAGAATCGCTACATTGTGTTCATCCAGCGAGCGCGGTAGATCATTTTGGGCCCTTATAAGTGCAGACTCTGGACCGAGTGACGAATGTTTGAGCAAAAGAGAGGCTACCGCTGTTTTGAATGACTGTGGTACTATTCCTGTAGCAAGAGATGAATTCATGACTTTCACCATCGTTGGCTGTAATTCAACTGGAAGGGACAGCTGAGAGCTCAGTCCTGATTTTAGAACAGGCAAGAATTTCATATATGGCTTGGTTTATGCCCTTTCTGTTTGACCCTGTCTCAGTGATCTTGGTATTGTAATTTTCTGTTGCATCAAGCATGCCATTGTACACAGGAAACTTCCATGATGTGAATACCTGGTTAGTTAAGGGTTTGCCACACTGACATTTATCATTATCTATGCTCCCTAAAAAGAATCTATTTAAAAATAAGCCTGAACAGTTTATATTTGGCAACAGCAATGGTGAAATGAAACACTATTTTACTAATTAACACACTACATACAACATATCATACCATATGGCAGCATGCACGCACATACACACACAAAAAGACGCAGCAAATATGCATGCACGCATTCTAAGCACACGCTTATTATAAGACAAATAGACATTCAGCAGTTGCAAATGCAGGACCTGGCTTGTATAACTATGGGCTGCGCCAAGAACATATTAATGCTCTCAACTTTTACAGTGGTGCTATCTTCCCCTTTTTTGTCTCTCTTCTAGCTTGAATTTTTCACACCTGCCTAGGGAGTGATAATTACATAGCACCTTGCAACATCTCATGCAGATATATTACTTAGGGGTTCACTATGCAAGGTGTTTTGCATTTCTTTCGTTTAAGATTTACTTTCCTGACAATGGCTTTACCACACATATTGCACGCCATCTTATACTATATACAGGTCTACCCTGATAACTCGCGTCGCGATTACTCGCGAATCTGCATAACTCAAGCTCAGGTCTTTGATCGGCTTTTTTAGCCCAAAATAGCAAAATTTTAACAAAATAGGAACAAAAACGATAGTCTGATTGACATCCACCATCCGTAATATCTGAGGAACTCGCGAGTTCAGTGGCTAAAGTTGATGCTCCAGAACGCTGACAATTCGCGCCACGAGCTTGTCTTACTGAAAAGACAACATTCTTCGCAAGATGCTCCTGGCGCTATCGATGCTTCGGCATCAATAGTTCCAGTTTTCGAGTAGAGCTGGGGTATCGATGGTTAATTGAGATACCCTAGCCATAGATAATGCACCATGTCCCCAAAAAAATTGAAAATATGGTTGGATTCTAACCCCGTCGAAAATTAGCCTACAAGACATCTTCTCACAACTCTCCTGCTCAATTAGGTTTAATAATAAGAGTAATTTAAATAAAAATGTAATAATAATAATAGCATGAATATTTTGACTGAATTAATTCATGATTAGTTGGACGATTATAAATGAAGATTTGATATTCCATAAATGCTATATTTGGCCAAATCCAGCATTACAATACGAACCTCAGCTTCCCAGATCCACGATTGACACACGTGTCACCTGCCACCACCCCTTCTCGTATCTCCTCATATACCCCACACCCTATCGACACATATCCCGCCCAGCTTGGTCAAGTACCCTGCCCTGGCTGACCAAGCTACTGCATGTCCCAAGAGAATTGGGATAGCTGCCTTGGTCGTCGAGGGAATCATTTATACATTTACAATCAGTTTTATCCTAGCCACTTGGTTCGACACATCACTCTCAAACTTTAATTCAAAAGCTTAAGTAAAGTATTGCAGTTCAAGTTTCTTCTAAAACTGACACTTGAAGTTCGTGTCCTCTTTCATAAACCTCAAGTACGTATTGTGTGTCGGGGCACCACACATCACGATACTACAGGCCAGTATAGTCATCTTACTCTCTGTATCGACATGCATCCCATCTTGTGCTTCATATATATTCATATCATTTCATGCTTCTCTAAATCGAGGTGAGCAATTGATTTAGTGCATTTCATACAATGGAAAGCATACAGACAATCCTTTGAATAAGTACAAGGAGTAAAGACATGGCATGTTTGCTTTGATTCGCGATTGACATAACCACAACACACCCCCCCCCCCCCCCCCCCCCCCCCCCCCCCCCCCCCTCCGCCCTACCACCACCACCTACACACACACAGCCCATATCTCCTAAGGCTGAACAAACCTGCATATTTGTTTTAATAGCTGAAATTATCAAGATATTTCTAGAATATACAACCTTCCCACAATGACATCCACCGTGAATGCGGAATATATTGATGTTTAATTGGCTTGCATATATGGAACAGATTGTACAGGAAGTAAAACTTATCTGATACCAAGAGGCGGGTGGCTGAATAGTAGGCATTGTCATGTCTATGGAGTGAATACCCTAATACAGAATGGCTTTTACAAATGTATGTCACGCCTAATATCTGTCACACTGGTTTGATGAGTTTTGTGATCATAAAAACACACGACAGTTTAATAATTGAAGATGTAGTTTATCATAGTTATTTCCTTTACAAGTGTTCAGTTTCATTTCATCTAAACGGGTTTACACATCGAAAACTTTCACAGAGATAGCTAGCCAACATAAAGAATACGCCCATATTACCTGACTAATAATAAATTATATATGCTATATGATATGAGGTTTGTTTTCTTCACTCGTCATAAGGAGTTCAACCACTGCCTCTGTTTCCTCTTTTGTGCGCATATTCTTTGTGCCCTGTAAATGAACAACATACACAGGTTGTATGGTACAACCAAACGATCAGCAAGAGGCCCAGGTTACATGGGGAAACTTGGCGAACTGTATCAGGAAAATTTCAAAATCGACTCATAATTGCTCAAGTTATTATGGATTTTAAATTTTAGGACGAACAGGGTAAACTTTCAATTTTTAACAATTACATATATTTCTAAAGGTTTACAATTGAGTTAGGCTTCTATAATAAGCAACACTTATTACGATTGAACAATTCTCCATGGAGATTTTAATGTTTTAAAATTATGTTTGATGATCTTGATTTGAGGTCAAGGGTAAAACAATGCATCTGGGTTTTGCGAAAAATATATTTGTACAATATTTGTTTCGAATTTCGATCTGTATCACAAGACAAATATTCTATATAAACAAAAATGTTCAAAATGCTATTTTTTTTTTTAATTCGAAATCATGTTAACAATTGCGACCCGTATCGAGAGACAAAATTAAGTTTACAAAAATGTATTTAGTTTCTTCAGTACATAAATAAGGTTTCCTTAAACTAATACACTAGTTTTAATGGTTCAATAAAACTTTTCAACCGAAGATGCATGGCAAATAGCACTTCAGATTGTCGCCATTAATTTCTTTTCAAATAAATAAAAATGAAGAAATTTTAATGGCACTTCTTAAGAAGTGAGCAACTCTTCTAACTCAATCAATGTATGCTTAACTACACTAAATGCACTGAATATTTGTATACTCAAGTGACCCTTTATTCAAGGAACTTTATCAAAGAGTTGATAGCTACGCTTACAGGATTCACTCCAAGTGGCTCTGCGATGATCGCTTTCCTTATAATAACACGCAGCTATTGTGAGGTGACGCTACCTTGTAATAAACAAAATTGCATATATATACTGGGTTGACGTCCTTGTGATTAATGAGAGCAGGAAAATGTTCGTTTCGCAGATCCTTTCCTCTGCTAATACACATCACACAATATGCATATGTATAGCAAAAATAACAAGTACAGTATCACTGGTACAGCCTTTGCGCTCCGACATGCTTTACTCGGCACAGTTATTTTATTGTGAACAGTTGTTACCCTTGGTACAGGAATTACATTGTATTTTGTTGTTGTGCAGTTGTTGCTGTTGGGCACTCGTTTATTTTTAATAAAATTGTTACATTGGGTACAGTTACTACTCTAAACAGTTGCTACCATCCGTACAGTTTCTACACTTGTTACGGTTGTGACTCTGGTGAAGAAGGATATATTTGTATTTTTGCTTGGTCGAGTTATAACTCTAGATATAGTTATTACCCTGATTAAATTTGTAACTCTTGGTGCAGTTGTTACCATTAATACGATATTAACCCTGGGTACAGTCGTTGGCTAGGTTGCAGTTGTTACCCTGGGTGCAGTTCTTATCCTGAGTAATACCCTACGCCAATACTCAAACGTCCTGCCCTGCCTGTGTAAGAAAAGTGGTGACTCAAAAATTTAATATTTTCCGCAAATTGGTTTGTTATTCATTATCTGAGCATTTAATGATAGGTTATTTTAACTAATTCTGGGTGTAGAGGACATTTTATCTGGGCTACAGTGAATAGACAGGTGATGTGTATGTTGTAGTGAGTATAGATTACACGCTATATTACAGCACTGTGTGTTGCATATTACCTGCGATAAAGTTGATGTTGTTACCATCCATTGAATGAACCGTCGCTGAATAATAAATACTGACTATTTTAGCTGTCACTTGCATCTATTATATGACCAGGGCGATTATGGTAGGCTGCACAAGAAATATATTTTTTCGCTGTAATGCTGACCAGAAACTTCAACTGCTCTAACGTGCCGACATACATAACTAACTCAAGAACACATACTTAAAATGCAATGAAGCAGTAATCCCTGTTATAATCATTCGGTTTATGTCTACATGAAATCGTTTGATCTCAGTGGAAATATTCAGGAATGTTTGATGTTCACAAAACTAGCACACATCGTAAAACACGGGCTGATATCAAGCGTCGCCCATAAGGTAGACAATAAAGCGGTTTAGTGCATACTAACTTTGAATGCTTTTCTTCAACGATATTTGTGGTTAACGATCCTGAAATAAAGCTGATCGACCAAGACATAAACATAACTCTTTATTTGAGGGTGATCACTTAAGAGGACGTGACTCGAATACACTGGAATGTGGTGCGAGGTGAGATATTACAACGTGGGGTAGATTATAGATATATCCTATAAGACATTCTGCTTTAAATACAATGACGAGGAAAATATAGCATACACCTCACATTCCATATATGACGACATTAATGAGGTGCACTCTTTAAGTTATCAGTCCTAGCTGGAAGATGAGCTAACATAGTAGCATCAACGATGTTATCTTATTTAATATCTCATCAGCTTTGTCGCTCTCTGGCATATTCTCTGTATGGTATGATCATCAATATACATTTATTAACAGATGAGTCCGTTTGAATAATATAAACGTGGGCTTGTAGCGCCATTAAGCCAATGCAATTAGATTAGATTCGCGCTGTTGATGTCAACAACTCAGCTAATTGTTATGACTATTGAACTGATATTTACTATTTTATAAGCAATAAAAACTTTGACGAAAATTGACTTAGTGAAATTTGCTTTTTCAACTCAACGCGCTTTGAAAACGACATATATTTTTATAGCATATGTCGACTATCAAAGTTTGGTAATTGTATTAGCTTTTGGAAAATGTTAATTTTGTTACGATCAGACGATAATTAGGGAATTGATTGCGAAATTAAAAAGTTTAGAGATTTTGGCTACCAGAAATTTTCGACCTGCTACAATTTTTTTAACAATGCATTATTTACAACCTAGTATATTTAGAAAGAGTTACATTGAACTTTCAGAATATCTAAACTGTTCTCAAATGGAATTCTGAAGCATGGACGTATTGAGCATTGAACTTTGATGCTTTTGTAACCGGAAGTGATGTCTTCGACATCCACGATATTTTACGATACGTCTCAGTTTGTCGCGGAGAACATGTGAACCAATTTTTATTACCAGCTGAAATGTAGTGACGGTTTTATAAGCGTTCAAAAAATTCATTAAACATTTGTTCACATTTGGACTGATACCGTATGTTGATGGCCATATATGTCATTAGAAATAGTTTGCAATTAGAATGGGCTACACAATGATGTAAATTGTGTAACAATCCGACCATTATTAACGGAGTTATTCGAGATACTAGTTTTTCACATATTCAATGACCTTGACCTTAGTTTCTAATCGAGGTCAAAACAAAACCTCTCGGTTCTGCGGATTATTGACCCCTAACTATTGAAAAATAAAAAATCTAAAAATGCGACCTGTATGGCGAAACAAACAAATGTTATAATTACATACATACATACATACATACATACATACATACATACATACATACATACATACATACATACATACATACATACATACATACATACATACATACATACATACATACATACATACATACATACATACATACATACATACATACATACATACATACATACATACATACATACATACATACATACATACATACATACATACATACATACATACATACATACATACATACATACATACATACATACATACATACATACATACATGCATGCATGCATGCATGCATGCATACGTACGTACGCACGCACGCACGCACGCACGCACGCACGCACGCACGCACACGCACATACATACATACACACATACATACATACATACATACATACACATACATACATACATACATACATACATACATACATACATACATACATACATACATACATACATACATACATACATACATACATACATACACATACATACATACATACATACATACATACATACATACATACATACATACATACATACATACATACATACATACATACATATATATATAAGCTATCGAGACGAGCATGCCGACGATGAGTGTAATGGCGATTGCCATTGGTTGATACCAAATGTAAGACAGCATGTAGAAATTGGTTATCCCGCCCCTAAAACAATGCATGCAAATACACGCCATACAGATGAGATCAAAAGACAACAAGGTGAAGGTTGGAGAACAACTCTTGACATTCCGACCATTGTAGTGCCCACCTTGTCTCGGATGCCTCGATGCTGGTAGAAAGGAATTTGAAAAAGAGAGTCAGTGACTTGCTTAGATCTAATCATAAGTCCAGATCCTTAATCCATACTGCCGAAGACAATGGACGGGTTACATTGGGCCGACTACCTCGTGCTCGTGTGTTTCCTTCTGGTGTCGGTCGGGATCGGCGCCTATCATGCTCTCACTGGCGGCCGTCAACGCACCACGGCTGAATTCATCATGGCCAACAGACAACTCAAAGTAGTGCCGACAATGCTGTCGATGTCAATGTCGGTCGTCTCTGCCATATTGGTTCTCGGAGTCAGTAGTGAAGCCTACTCGTACGGTGTGATGTTCTTACTATGGACTTGTATTGGTACGGCTGTAGGAATACTGATTGTTCAACAACTCTTCATCGTATGGTTATTTCCTATCCAACTGACAAGTGCATTCGAGGTAAGTGATAAACCGGGCTTTTAAAGAAACAGATATAGATCGCAGTGGGATTACAATTGCTTTACCGCGTTTTCCTGTTAAACGCTTTATTTTGTTGAAATTAAATAGCCGTAATTGGTAGTACGACAGGGCACGGTATAATTGAATGTTGACAGCGCTTTTACAGTTTTGGGAATCAGGTATTAAGGCCATTACCCGGGACACACTAGAATATGTACAAGAAACTGGCTTACAAACAGAATAATGCTCGTTTTGGCTGGACATGTTCTCAGTTTTTGGACCGAAGATTCCAATCTAAGGCAGCTCGATCCACAGCCTCCTTCCTCGGCGTCTTCGGCGCGGTATGCTTAAGTTATTTGTGTTCACGTAATTCCATGAATGTTACGATTAGCCTAGTCAAAATAATAACAACAAAATGGAGTAGTGAATTTGAGCCTAATGAAGAAACTTTCCACAGTATTAGAACGTTTTGTGTTAATTATAATTCCATATTTTTTGAAAATTATTATCGTCCGTTTGTGCCGCCATCAGATTCTCCACATGGGCGTGGCAATGTTTGCACCATCCATTGCTTTAGAAACAGGTTAGTCAATTTATGCGAACTGGGTACGAATTGATACACCAACAACCCCCACCCCACCCCACCCCATACACTAACATCTCAACAGCGTTTCATACAACCGTCAAGTATTAATCTTAGAATTCTGTATGTTACCAATATTTGGTATATAAATTGAAGACAAAATGACGGGTTTTAGAGGATAATGACACATCGTCTGAATGGCGTAGATGGCGATAGGAGAGGCTCAGTAGATACCTCTTCAATCAATAATCCCTTTGACATTATCTGACTTACTAGCAGAACATTATCTGAAGTGTCTTTCGTATATTTCGGTGAAACACAGCTGTAATGACAGGTCTACTGCGAATAACAGTCTGTTGTTGTTAGAGTACAACATAGTGTTGAAAACGACGTTTTAGTGGTTTGCAATTTAAATCATGGCTAAATACTGATGATTTATTTCTTGCCCTATTTCATTATTTCATATCGGTGTCAGTGACAGGAGTGCCCACAACCGTCAGTATACCGGTGATGACAGTGATCGCCTCGCTCTACACAGCCCTGGTACGACATCATGGCTATAATCATTGGTTTGACTTGTTGACCTCTTGGACCAAATACAAAAGACAAATGTTCCTTTGGTGTTTTATTCTGGCATGGTTTGCTTCAGGGTGGTATGAAGGCAGTAATATGGACTGATGTGTTCCAGGGAATCGTCATGTTCATAGGGCTAACCATAGTTCTAATAAGGGTAACAAATACATGCTTGCTAGTGTTATTATAACACGATATCTGACGAGAAAAGCAGTTCGTTTTGTGTGTTGATGGGTTTCTTTTGCCCAACAGACGTGGGTGCTGGTTGGGCCGAGACGAGCATACGACGTGGCCTCAGAAGGAGGCCGGCTGTTTTGGACAAAGTATGATGTGGATTCCAATTTATGAAACACACTCTCACCCACTCACACATGTCTATTCGATGCTCAATGAATCACCGTTATTTTCTTATCCTTTTGACAGCTTTTCCTTGGACCCGCGAGTTCGCCACACTTCCTGGGGTGTCACGTTGAGCTTAATGTGCTACTTTATCTTCCATTTTGGAACGAGTCAAGCTGCTGTACAGCGTTTTTCAGCAACAAAAACAATCCGCGACGCAAGATTGTAACTACTCAAATACACCTCTAAGAACAAAGTCTGCAATCAATCGCATCAATTAATATTAACCAAAATTCATTCTGGAAAGTAAGTTGTTCACCAAATGGAATATTTGAAGAGAAGACGATTTCAATGCTGGTACAGTTGATTTAAAAGTAGACTTCTTATATCAGGGATCAATCATTCACCGAAAACCAGCCATTTATAGGCTGTGTGTTTTAACACTGTGAATAACATGATTCTGTGCATGTGGCATCAGGTCGGTGCTGTGTGCTGTGCCATTCGTTTGTGTATTGCTAACCATCACGGGAATCGCCGGCGTCAACGTGTACAGCTACTTCGTGGATGTCGGATGTGATCCACTTAATGGAGGCTACATCAAAAGTAACAGCCAGGTAATCTGTATTGCACACAAAACATCGAGACAAGAAACAGTTTTAACAATAATCCAAACAATTCTTGTTAAAGTATTTCTATCGTCAAGTTGTGTTATCTGTCATCTGGCTAACAATGTTTACAGGTCTTGCCGTACTTCGTGAAACTGGCCTTTGTGGATTACAAGGGCTTCACAGGGTTACTCTTGTCTATCCTGTACAGCGGTACATTAAGGTGAACGGAGTTGCTTCAATAAACGATGCTCATCTCAAGCCATTCAATGCTACCTGGCGGAATAAATCCCCGATAATTCTATAACAAAGATAGCGAAGTTTGACTCGTAATTATTGTCTATTGCTTGAAACAGTTATATCATGCCGTGTTCCTGGTAAGATTTACTTTGTAGAGTATGGACAGCCTGTAGTTGCATTTGTAGTTGCTTGTGACGGCCTTGTATTATTGCTTCCAGCACGGTATCGTCCAGCCTCAGTGGATGTGCTGCCAACATCTGGGAGGATGCTTTGAAATCTAAACTTGCTTGGAGACTGTCAGAACTTCAAGCAACCATTGTCAATAAAATCCTCGGTGAATATGGCCTGGTATCTGTATATGCTAAGCAATGTCATCCTTGAATGTCAACACACACTCAGCGCGCCATGTACTATGTAGTTTTGTACAGTGATATCGCAAATATTGAACTGCACCTGTGTATGTTTGTGTACCTCACAAGTGGTCATTCTCGGTGTATTGGGGATGGCGATTGGTCTACTGTGTACCGTCCTTCCAGGAACACTCATCCAGGTATATCAGTGTTGGCAAACTGCCAAACTCGCGATTCTAACTATGCATGCCAGATATTGTGCTTCTTCGTTCATGTTCCATGCATATAAGTGTCTGAGACGGCATCGATAACCATGCCCTGATTTCATGTGAACTTTAACTTGATAGAAAACAGAGTAGTTGAAAGAAAAGAGTGTCAATTTGCAGTTGACCTTAGCCTTTTTCGGGGCGTGTGGAGGGCCTCTGATTGGCATGTTCCTCCTTGGGGGCCTCAGTAGGAAGGCCACATGGCAGGTGCGTGTAGAAATGTCTTTTCAAAGGCCTCATATACTGTTATACGTGGTTTGTATTGTTTTGTATGAATTATGTACTACATTGCCAAGTTTTTTCTTTATTCAGGGGGCCATTGTTGGCGGTTTGACTGCCTTTGCCTTGGACATGTGGTTGATAATCGGAGCTCAGATCTATGACATTCGTAGTATAGACATAACATTGCCGCCCGTCCCAACATATGGCTGTGCAGCTAATATGACAACACAATATGTTTCTGCTGAGCACACGTCCATCTCCACTTTGAACGCAGCCCAGTCCACCATACAGACAATTGAAACTAGGTATAGAGGAGTGAAACGAACCTGCCATGGGTTCATAGACCGGTCTTTCTTGATTCAATCATTATTTCGTGTTGTTTCGTCCTTTTGAGTCATCAATGTTGTCCATAAGATGATATATACAGTTAATGAAAGGGAATAATTTTAACTGTATATATAATGCATATATGTTGATGGACGATCCACTTCAGATCAGGTATTGACAGCTTCTACATGCTGTCCTATACATGGTATCAACCATTGGCCATCTTTATAACCCTCGTTATCGGTATGCTGGTCTCCTTCCTGGCCCGTAAGTCAATCCTAAACATGATTCATGTTTCCAATATCATCTCTGGATCGTATGTATAATAATATTGGACGTAAAGCAGCAGGACTTGTTCGGGTCGTCTCATTTCAATCACGGCCTACTGACATCCTGACTTCCCCCTCTATCTCTGTCTATGTGTAACAGGATACTTTGATCCCAGCCTGTGTGATATGAAAATAGAAGAAGTGTGTCTCATTAACTGGTCCAACGTGTTTTCACTTAATATAAATGGACCTACACATAAGGATATGGAAATGGTTGGTTATATATCGTATAAGATATATTGTGTTGCTTTGAATCTCACTAAGGATGAGTTTTCTCTGTCGTGGACCACTTCACCCTATTGCATATATTCTCATTGACAGCAGGTCAAGAAGGGTGCGCGCACTGAGTCGGATACTGGGCAGGTTGTACAGCCGCTCATCACGAATAATCCCGCCACAACGGAACTCACATTACGTCATTAGTTGATTGTATCACGACTTGATGAGTGGGATTGTGTTCTGTCACATGAGCAAATCATTGTTGAAGCCTTTATTATAAATGACCCAAATTTCTGTTGTAATAAACACTTTTTGGTCCGATTCTTTATTGATAATATTTGAGGGGATGTGATTCATAAACCAAATATTGCGCGCAGTAGACGGTACTAGACTAGAATAAAACGGGCTAAGTATTATAATCGGCCCACCTTCATATTAATGAATCATCACCATCCATGGATGTTGCAATATAGTGGATGTCATTGATGCTGACTACGCGCATCGGGTAAGCTGTGATGAGTGGTTGCGTTGTGTACATTCGGCGACATGACGACTTGGGGAAGATCCAGGTGGGTGGACAATAAATGAATGTACGACGCTTGGGGTGGAAGGAGTAATCATCGATCCAGAGGAGAAAAAAAATTGATGGAGAATTAAAACATTAAGGAAAATCAAATAGACCCCACGTGATTGGAATCCTATCATCCGATTAGCAATTTTTACTGTAATGATGCCAAGACAATGTTTTATAGAATCATCAACCCACTCTCTTAGGATTGACAATGAGCATCCCTTGGTAGGCCTAGGAACGAACGTGAGACAATTGTAGATTGAATTCGTGTGGACACGGTCAGTCGGTCAAAAGAAGCGAGAAATGATAGTATGAGTCTTGAGATAACCAGTGACTGGACTAAGCACTTAGTGGTTTCGACAGTCAGCCTCTTTCGTTCATGGCTGATATTGCGGATGTGGAACCTTTCTGACTTGGCCATGTTGTGGACCTGGGCTGCCATTGAGAGAGACGAATCAAACATGGCCCGAGATTTATGATTGACCTCTTAGAGTTGAACTTGTGCTTGTTTGCAGTCAGACAGTGTTCTATAATCTTATATTCTTTTTGCAAGGCTGCTAAATCAAGGTTGTACGTAAAAGCACTATATGTGTAGTTAGTGAAACCATGAACGTCGACCACATGGGATTTGATCAGATGGCCAAGATCAAGGATGCAGACGAGGAAAAGTAAGGGCCGAGAGCAGACCCTTGTGGAACGCCGAAACCCCTCAAGGGCATGTCCATTGATACCAAGGATCATATTGATCCTGTCAAGGAGTGTGGTGTGGTCAATTAGGTCGCAAGGAGCACTTTAGTCGAGAAGGATGAGAATCGCTACATTGTGTTCATCCAGCGAGCGCGGTAGATCATTTTGGGCCCTTATAAGTGCAGACTCTGGACCGAGTGACGAATGTTTGAGCAAAAGAGAGGCTACCGCTGTTTTGAATGACTGTGGTACTATTCCTGTAGCAAGAGATGAATTCATGACTTTCACCATCGTTGGCTGTAATTCAACTGGAAGGGACAGCTGAGAGCTCAGTCCTGATTTTAGAACAGGCAAGAATTTCATATATGGCTTGGTTTATGCCCTTTCTGTTTGACCCTGTCTCAGTGATCTTGGTATTGTAATTTTCTGTTGCATCAAGCATGCCATTGTACACAGGAAACTTCCATGATGTGAATACCTGGTTAGTTAAGGGTTTGCCACACTGACATTTATCATTATCTATGCTCCCTAAAAAGAATCTATTTAAAAATAAGCCTGAACAGTTTATATTTGGCAACAGCAATGGTGAAATGAAACACTATTTTACTAATTAACACACTACATACAACATATCATACCATATGGCAGCATGCACGCACATACACACACAAAAAGACGCAGCAAATATGCATGCACGCATTCTAAGCACACGCTTATTATAAGACAAATAGACATTCAGCAGTTGCAAATGCAGGACCTGGCTTGTATAACTATGGGCTGCGCCAAGAACATATTAATGCTCTCAACTTTTACAGTGGTGCTATCTTCCCCTTTTTTGTCTCTCTTCTAGCTTGAATTTTTCACACCTGCCTAGGGAGTGATAATTACATAGCACCTTGCAACATCTCATGCAGATATATTACTTAGGGGTTCACTATGCAAGGTGTTTTGCATTTCTTTCGTTTAAGATTTACTTTCCTGACAATGGCTTTACCACACATATTGCACGCCATCTTATACTATATACAGGTCTACCCTGATAACTCGCGTCGCGATTACTCGCGAATCTGCATAACTCAAGCTCAGGTCTTTGATCGGCTTTTTTAGCCCAAAATAGCAAAATTTTAACAAAATAGGAACAAAAACGATAGTCTGATTGACATCCACCATCCGTAATATCTGAGGAACTCGCGAGTTCAGTGGCTAAAGTTGATGCTCCAGAACGCTGACAATTCGCGCCACGAGCTTGTCTTACTGAAAAGACAACATTCTTCGCAAGATGCTCCTGGCGCTATCGATGCTTCGGCATCAATAGTTCCAGTTTTCGAGTAGAGCTGGGGTATCGATGGTTAATTGAGATACCCTAGCCATAGATAATGCACCATGTCCCCAAAAAAATTGAAAATATGGTTGGATTCTAACCCCGTCGAAAATTAGCCTACAAGACATCTTCTCACAACTCTCCTGCTCAATTAGGTTTAATAATAAGAGTAATTTAAATAAAAATGTAATAATAATAATAGCATGAATATTTTGACTGAATTAATTCATGATTAGTTGGACGATTATAAATGAAGATTTGATATTCCATAAATGCTATATTTGGCCAAATCCAGCATTACAATACGAACCTCAGCTTCCCAGATCCACGATTGACACACGTGTCACCTGCCACCACCCCTTCTCGTATCTCCTCATATACCCCACACCCTATCGACACATATCCCGCCCAGCTTGGTCAAGTACCCTGCCCTGGCTGACCAAGCTACTGCATGTCCCAAGAGAATTGGGATAGCTGCCTTGGTCGTCGAGGGAATCATTTATACATTTACAATCAGTTTTATCCTAGCCACTTGGTTCGACACATCACTCTCAAACTTTAATTCAAAAGCTTAAGTAAAGTATTGCAGTTCAAGTTTCTTCTAAAACTGACACTTGAAGTTCGTGTCCTCTTTCATAAACCTCAAGTACGTATTGTGTGTCGGGGCACCACACATCACGATACTACAGGCCAGTATAGTCATCTTACTCTCTGTATCGACATGCATCCCATCTTGTGCTTCATATATATTCATATCATTTCATGCTTCTCTAAATCGAGGTGAGCAATTGATTTAGTGCATTTCATACAATGGAAAGCATACAGACAATCCTTTGAATAAGTACAAGGAGTAAAGACATGGCATGTTTGCTTTGATTCGCGATTGACATAACCACAACACACCCCCCCCCCCCCCCCCCCCCCTCCGCCCTACCACCACCACCTACACACACACAGCCCATATCTCCTAAGGCTGAACAAACCTGCATATTTGTTTTAATAGCTGAAATTATCAAGATATTTCTAGAATATACAACCTTCCCACAATGACATCCACCGTGAATGCGGAATATATTGATGTTTAATTGGCTTGCATATATGGAACAGATTGTACAGGAAGTAAAACTTATCTGATACCAAGAGGCGGGTGGCTGAATAGTAGGCATTGTCATGTCTATGGAGTGAATACCCTAATACAGAATGGCTTTTACAAATGTATGTCACGCCTAATATCTGTCACACTGGTTTGATGAGTTTTTGATGTGATCATAAAAACACACGACAGTTTAATAATTGAAGATGTAGTTTATCATAGTTATTTCCTTTACAAGTGTTCAGTTTCATTTCATCTAAACGGGTTTACACATCGAAAACTTTCACAGAGATAGCTAGCCAACATAAAGAATACGCCCATATTACCTGACTAATAATAAATTATATATGCTATATGATATGAGGTTTGTTTTCTTCACTCGTCATAAGGAGTTCAACCACTGCCTCTGTTTCCTCTTTTGTGCGCATATTCTTTGTGCCCTGTAAATGAACAACATACACAGGTTGTATGGTACAACCAAACGATCAGCAAGAGGCCCAGGTTACATGGGGAAACTTGGCGAACTGTATCAGGAAAATTTCAAAATCGACTCATAATTGCTCAAGTTATTATGGATTTTAAATTTTAGGACGAACAGGGTAAACTTTCAATTTTTAACAATTACATATATTTCTAAAGGTTTACAATTGAGTTAGGCTTCTATAATAAGCAACACTTATTACGATTGAACAATTCTCCATGGAGATTTTAATGTTTTAAAATTATGTTTGATGATCTTTGATTTGAGGTCAAGGGTAAAACAAATGCATCTGGGTTTTGCGAAAAATATATTTGTACAATATTTGTTTCGAATTTCGATCTGTATCACAAGACAAATATTCTATATAAACAAAAATGTTCAAAATGCTATTTTTTTTTTAATTCGAAATCATGTTAACAATTGCGACCCGTATCGAGAGACAAAATTAAGTTTACAAAAATGTATTTAGTTTCTTCAGTACATAAATAAGGTTTCCTTAAACTAATACACTAGTTTTAATGGTTCAATAAAACTTTTCAACCGAAGATGCATGGCAAATAGCACTTCAGATTGTCGCCATTAATTTCTTTTCAAATAAATAAAAATGAAGAAATTTTAATGGCACTTCTTAAGAAGTGAGCAACTCTTCTAACTCAATCAATGTATGCTTAACTACACTAAATGCACTGAATATTTGTATACTCAAGTGACCCTTTATTCAAGGAACTTTATCAAAGAGTTGATAGCTACGCTTACAGGATTCACTCCAAGTGGCTCTGCGATGATCGCTTTCCTTATAATAACACGCAGCTATTGTGAGGTGACGCTACCTTGTAATAAACAAAATTGCATATATATACTGGGTTGACGTCCTTGTGATTAATGAGAGCAGGAAAATGTTCGTTTCGCAGATCCTTTCCTCTGCTAATACACATCACACAATATGCATATGTATAGCAAAAATAACAAGTACAGTATCACTGGTACAGCCTTTGCGCTCCGACATGCTTTACTCGGCACAGTTATTTTATTGTGAACAGTTGTTACCCTTGGTACAGGAATTACATTGTATTTTGTTGTTGTGCAGTTGTTGCTGTTGGGCACTCGTTTATTTTTAATAAAATTGTTACATTGGGTACAGTTACTACTCTAAACAGTTGCTACCATCCGTACAGTTTCTACACTTGTTACGGTTGTGACTCTGGTGAAGAAGGATATATTTGTATTTTTGCTTGGTCGAGTTATAACTCTAGATATAGTTATTACCCTGATTAAATTTGTAACTCTTGGTGCAGTTGTTACCATTAATACGATATTAACCCTGGGTACAGTCGTTGGCTTGGTTGCAGTTGTTACCCTGGGTGCAGTTCTTATCCTGAGTAATACCCTACGCCAATACTCAAACGTCCTGCCCTGTGTAAGAAAAGTGGTGACTCAAAAATTTAATATTTTCCGCAAATTGGTTTGTTATTCATTATCTGAGCATTTAATGATAGGTTATTTTAACTAATTCTGGGTGTAGAGGACATTTTATCTGGGCTACAGTGAATAGACAGGTGATGTGTATGTTGTAGTGAGTATAGATTACACGCTATATTACAGCACTGTGTGTTGCATATTACCTGCGATAAAGTTGATGTTGTTACCATCCATTGAATGAACCGTCGCTGAATAATAAATACTGACTATTTTAGCTGTCACTTGCATCTATTATATGACCAGGGCGATTATGGTAGGCTGCACAAGAAATATATTTTTTTTCGCTGTAATGCTGACCAGAAACTTCAACTGCTCTAACGTGCCGACATACATAACTAACTCAAGAACACATACTTAAAATGCAATGAAGCAGTAATCCCTGTTATAATCATTCGGTTTATGTCTACATGAAATCGTTTGATCTCAGTGGAAATATTCAGGAATGTTTGATGTTCACAAAACTAGCACACATCGTAAAACACGGGCTGATATCAAGCGTCGCCCATAAGGTA
Source organism: Urechis unicinctus (assembly GCA_034190875.2). Taxonomy (NCBI): domain Eukaryota; kingdom Metazoa; phylum Annelida; class Polychaeta; order Xenopneusta; family Urechidae; genus Urechis; species Urechis unicinctus. Next base: position 73,457,606 of record CM067343.1, on the reverse strand, counting down.
GACAATAAAGCGGTTTAGTGCATACTAACTTTGAATGCTTTTCTTCAACGATATTTGTGGTTAACGATCCTGAAATAAAGCTGATCGACCAAGACATAAACATAACTCTTTATTTGAGGGTGATCACTTAAGAGGACGTGACTCGAATACACTGGAATGTGGTGCGAGGTGAGATATTACAACGTGGGGTAGATTATAGATATATCCTATAAGACATTCTGCTTTAAATACAATGACGAGGAAAATATAGCATACACCTCACATTCCATATATATGACGACATTAATGAGGTGCACTCTTTAAGTTATCAGTCCTAGCTGGAAGATGAGCTAACATAGTAGCATCAACGATGTTATCTTATTTAATATCTCATCAGCTTTGTCGCTCTCTGGCATATTCTCTGTATGGTATGATCATCAATATACATTTATTAACAGATGAGTCCGTTTGAATAATATAAACGTGGGCTTGTAGCGCCATTAAGCCAATGCAATTAGATTAGATTCGCGCTGTTGATGTCAACAACTCAGCTAATTGTTATGACTATTGAACTGATATTTACTATTTTATAAGCAATAAAAACTTTGACGAAAATTGACTTAGTGAAATTTGCTTTTTCAACTCAACGCGCTTTGAAAACGACATATATTTTTATAGCATATGTCGACTATCAAAGTTTGGTAATTGTATTAGCTTTTGGAAAATGTTAATTTTGTTACGATCAGACGATAATTAGGGAATTGATTGCGAAATTAAAAAGTTTAGAGGTTTTGGCTACCAGAAATTTTCGACCTGCTACAATTTTTTTAACAATGCATTATTTACAACCTAGTATATTTAGAAAGAGTTACATTGAACTTTCAGATTATCTAAACTGTTCTCAAATGGAATTCTGAAGAATGGACGTATTGAGCATTGAACTTTGATGCTTTTGTAACCGGAAGTGATGTCTTCGACATCCACGATATTTTACGATACGTCTCAGTTTGTCGCGGAGAACATGTGAACCAATTTTTATTACCAGCGGAAATGTATTGACGGTTTTATAAGCGTTCAAAAAATTCATTAAACATTTGTTCACATTTAGACTGATGCCGTATGTTGATGGCCATATATGTCATTAGAAATAGTTTGCAATTAGAATGGGCTACACAATGATGTAAATTGTGTAACAATCCGACCATTATTAACGATACTAGTTTTTCACATATTCAATGACCTTGACCTTAGTTTCTAATCGAGGTCAAAACAAAACCTCTCGGTTCTGCGCATTATTGACCCCTAACTATTGAAAAATAAAAAATATAAAAATTTCAAAAATTGCGACCTGTATCGCGAAACAAACAAATGTTATAATTCATACATACATACATACATACATACATACATACATTCATACAAACATACATAAATACATACATACATACATACATACATACATACATACAGACATACATACATACATACATACATACATACATACATACATACATACATACATACATACATACATACATACATACATACACATACAGACAGACATACATACATACATACATACATACATACATACATACATACATACATACATACATACATACATACATACATACATACATACATACATATACATACATACATACATACATACATACATACAGACATACATACATACAGACATACATACACAGACATACACACACACACACATACATACATACATACATACATACAGACATACAGACACAGACACGCACATACATACATACATACATACATACACATACATACATACATACAGACATACATACAGACATACATACACATACAGACAGACATACATACATACATACATACATACATACATACATACATACATACATACATACATACATACACATACATACATACATACATACATACATACATACATACATACATACATACATACATACATACATACATACATACATACATACATACATACATACATACATACATACATACATACATACATACATACATACATACATACATACATACATACATACATACATATACATATATAAAGCGATTATTACATTGACTTACGAGCGATAAACGAGACGAGCATGCCGACGATGAGTGTAATGGCGATTGCCATTGGTTGACACCACATGTAAGACAGCATGTAGAAATTGGTTATCCAGCCCCTAAAACAATGCATGCAAATACACGCCATACAGATGAGATCAAAAGACAACAAGGTGAAGGTTGGAGAACAACTCTTGACATTCCGACCATTGCAGTGCCCACCTTGTCTCGGATGCCTCGATGCTGGTAGAAAGGAATTTGAAAAAGAGAGTCAGTGACTTGCTTAGATCTAATCATAAGTCCAGATCCTTAATCCATACTGCCGAAGACAATGAACGGGTTACATTGGGCCGACTACCTCGTGTTCGTGTGTTTCCTTCTGGTGTCGGTCGGGATCGGCGCCTATCATGCTCTCACTGGCGGCCGTCAACGCACCACGGCTGAATTCATCATGGCCAACAGACAACTCAAAGTAGTGCCGACAATGCTGTCGATGTCAATGTCGGTCCTCTCTGCCATATTGGTTCTCGGAATCAGTAGTGAAGCCTACTCGTACGGTGTGATGTTCTTACTATGGAATTGTATTGGTACGGCTGTAGGAATACTGATTGTTCAACAACTCTTCATCGTATGGTTATTTCCTATCCAACTGACAAGTGCATTCGAGGTAAGTGATAAACCGGGCTTTTAAAGAAACAGATATAGATCGCAGTGGGATTACAATTGCTTTACCGCGTTTTCCTGTTAAACGCTTTATTTTGTTGAAATTAAATAGCCGTAATTGGTAGTACGACAGGGCACGGTATAATTGAATGTTGACAGCGCTTTTACAGTTTTGGGAATCAGGTATTAAGGCCATTACCCGGGACACACTAGAATATGTACAAGAAACTGGCTTACAAACAGAATAATGCTCGTTTTGGCTGGACATGTTCTCAGTTTTTGGACCGAAGATTCCAATCTAAGGCAGCTCGATCCACAGCCTCCTTCCTCGGCGTCTTCGGCGCGGTATGCTTAAGTTATTTGTGTTCACGTAATTCCATGAATGTTACTATTAGCCTAGTCAAAATAATAACAACAAAATGGAGTAGTGAATTTGAGCCTAATGAAGAAACTTTCCACAGTATTAGAACGTTTTGTGTTAATTATAATTCCATATTTTTTGAAAATTATTATCGTCCGTTTGTGCCGCCATCAGATTCTCCACATGGGCGTGGCAATGTTTGCACCATCCATTGCTTTAGAAGCAGGTTAGTCAATTTATGCGAAAATGGCTACGAATAATTACACCAACCCCCACCCTACCTCATACACTCGCATCTCGACGGCGTCTCATACAACCGTCAAGTATTAATCTGAGAACTCTGTATGTTGCTGATATTTGGTATATAAATTGAAGACAAAATGACGGTTTTAGAGGATAATAACACATCACGACATGCTCTGAATGGCGTAGATGGCGATAGGAGAGGTTCAGTAGATACCTCTTCAATCAATAATCCCTTTGACATTATCTGACCTACTAGCAGAACATAATCTGAAGTGTCTGTCTTATATTTCGGTGAAACACAGCTGTAATGACAGGTCTACAGCGAATAACAGTCCGTTGTTGTTAGAGTACAACATAGTGTTGAAAACGACGTTTTAGTGGTTTGCAATTTAAATCATGGCTAAATACTGATGATTTATTTCTTGCCCTATTTCATTATTTCATATCGGTGTCAGTGACAGGAGTGCCCACAACCGTCAGTATACCGGTGATGACAGTGATCACCTCGCTCTACACAGCCCTGGTACGACATCATGGCTATAATCATTGGTTTGACTTGTTGACCTCTTGGACCAAATACAAAAGACAAATGTTCCTTTGGTGTTTTATAATGGCATGGTTTGCTTCAGGGTGGTATGAAGGCAGTAATATGGACTGATGTGTTCCAGGGAATCGTCATGTTCATAGGGCTAACCATAGTTCTAATAAGGGTAACAAATACATGCTTGCTAGTGTTATTATAACACGATATCTGACGAGAAACGCCGTTCGTTTTGTGTGTTGATGGGTTTCTTTTGCCCAACAGACGTGGGTGCTGGTTGGGCCAAGACGAGCATACGACGTGGCCTCAGAAGGAGGCCGGCTGTTTTGGACAGAGTATGATGTGGATTCCAATTTACGAAAAACACTCTCACCCACTCACACATGTCTATTCGATGCTCAATGAATCACCGTTATTTTCTTATCCTTTTGACAGCTTTTCCTTGGACCCGCGAGTTCGCCACACTTCCTGGGGT